>JASAMX010027739.1:0-11551 GCA_030248175.1 Microlaimidae sp. YZB2_3 | reverse complement strand
TAATCAATATATAAAATTTTCCCCGCTCCGCGGGAAGGTCATATTTATAACAGTAATATTTTTTTATTATAATAACTTCAACCATACTCATGCGCATAATTTAAAAACAGGCAATAGATAATTTGTTATATACAATTTCATTGCCAGATTAATTTAGAAGAACAGACAAAATTGTACGGAAATTAGGTAAAAACCAAAAGTAAAATGTTTGTTCACGCGATTTTCAGGGGACGATTTTTAAGCAGTTTTAAGTACATATTTAAAAAAATTTCGCCTCCGGCGGCTGGGGGGACACCCCAGACCCCCGGCCGACGCTTCGCGTCGGCTGGTACTGTTACGCGGCGCAGACACTTCGCGCCGCTTATGTGACAATTTTTCTCCCCCCCCCCCCAAATTAAATCTTGGCTACACCACTGTTTAGTTACGAGGAACGAAAATAATTAATTATTAAAGCTTTATTGGTCGGCCAGTAATATTAATTATTAATTAGCTTTTACTGATCGGCCCAAATGAAGTAAAAAAATTTATGGCACTTTGGAATTTTGTAGTTTTCCCATTTTAAGCATGGGGCAAGTAAGTGTGGCAGTGCGATATTTTACAGTGTCATTGCGTTGTTTGAATCAGTAACAACAAACAAGCAGAAGAATTTTGTTTCACAGCTCCCCTCTATCGCCTTTCGGTGGGTTCTTTAGCGTCTTCTTGAACTCTTTTTCCTCTTTATATCTGTCGATAATGGGCTCTTTGAGACATCTTCTGTCGTGTTTAGGCAAGACTCTGTCTTCGCACAGAAATTTGAGCAATGGTCGTCCCGGCTGGCGCCCGTCCGAAAAATCCGACCGCTCCCTAAACTAGTTTGTTTAATATTCAAATTAATTAAATTTGTTTGTAGAATTTTTAGTGCAAGGCTGGATGTCTCGTTTAGAATATTTAAATACCCAAGTGTTGTAACAATTAATTTATGTCAAAATGACCTGTAATTTATTTTTTTTCTTTAACTAGTTACTTTTATATTTAAAACTTTTTTCCACTTGAATTTAGAATTATTTTTAGAATTGGTAAGGGCCTGGGGGTCACGGTTTCGGCTACGTAGTGTTTAAAATTTTTGCCTAAACTAAACTTGTTGTAAGTCCGTTATAGGTTTTTTAAGGGACGTAACCAGGCCCCCTGCCACCCCGAAATGGTCGCCAGATAGTAAAATTTGGGGTTTCCAGAGGCTAAAAATTCGCAATTTTTTAGCGCAGCTTTTTTTTGAAACTTTTTTAAAACGGGGGAAAGGCAATAAAACGGGGGGTGCAAGCAGTGGAGAAACAAAAAAAGAGAAAAAAGGAGGAAAAAAAAGAGAGAAAAAAAGGGAAAAGGGAAAAAAGAGGCAAAAAAACGAAAATAAGGTAAAAATAGGTCTAAAATGGCTTAAAATGCATTGAAATAGGCTAAAAATTGCAAAAAAGTCGCGATGATGGCGTCATTATAGATTATAGGTCAATTTTTTTCATTTTGGGGGGGGGGGCGAATCCTCCAATAAAGCGGGGGGGGCGAATCCTCCAATAAAGCGGGGGGGGGCATTTCCAGACCGTGCACAGGTCTGCTAAACTACTGCAGTTTATCTATCTCTAACAGCTAATAATCGCTTTTCGTCTGCAAAATCGACTAATCAATGTAATGGTAGACGAAATCGTGCATAGGCGCGTTTTCAGTTTTCTTCGGACAGTAAAATTGCGTATATACGCATTTACCTTCTTAATGTATAGCTCCTGCAGACTTTTTTTTTACCGCGTTGAGAAATCGAAAAGATTAAAATAATTTTACAGTTAAATCATTCGCACGTTAAAATTTACGGTAGCAATTATGCAAATTAATTTACAATTATAATGTTTTACCTATAAGCATAGGTGACAACGGTCCCGGAAGTAAAGGGTGGGTGGTTACTCAAGGTAAATCAAAATTTTGAATTCTAGGAGGGGGGTCCCAGAGGGGTCCGGACCCCCCCTAGCTTTTTAAGGGGGGGTCGACCCGAGGTGCGAAATTTTGAAATCTAGAGGGGGGTCAGGTGGGGTCCGGTGTCAGTTTTATGCCATATTAACTTTAACAATTGTTTTTTTATAGGATAATACTACATTTTATTGAATAAAAAGCGATATTCTGGTGTAAAAAGAGTGTAAAAACATAAATATGTGTTAAAAATCCACATTTTTGGAAGAAAATTCAGTACAAAAAAAGTACCTAAAATTTTCCCGAGAGGGGTTCAGATATAAAATTCTAGAGGGGGTCAGGGGTAAAAATTTCGGAAATTTGGGGGGCCCTAGATTTTCGTCTGGGGATGGACCCCACCCTGCGCCCCCCCCCTTTTCTCACCTAGACTCCCAATGGCTTAAAAAGGTTTTTTTAACCCTTCATTGAAAATATCGTGATTATAACATTAAAAACATCACAGATTCCCGGATAGTCATCCTTAAAACTCAATTTAAAATTTACCTCTTTATAAAATCACCGTAAACAGTTTAATGTTTTGAATTACGCTAAAAACGCATTTTAAAACTTATACAGCGGAAGAACATTGCTACATTACATTTACATATCAATAAATTTTAAAAAAACCAGAAGAACAACCTGTGAAACCAGTCGGCGATGTCTTCTTCGTAATTCTCAAGCATAGTTTCGCAGTCGGCTTTCATTTGAGTCACTTCTGCACTTGGGGATTCCCAATCATCATCCGGTATTCCTAACTCAACTCGGACACCTGCAATATAAATACTTTAGAACATGAACACCAACAAACCCACTATGATCATAAGTGCAGAATCTACGACAGGAGAGGAAGAAAGAGAATTACCCTTAGATGGCATAAAAAGGGACTCCCAATCATCCTCTGGTATCTTTCTCAAGTCAATTTTGGCACCTGCAATAAAATACGACATTTTAACATTTATAAATAAAATAAATACGAAATTTTAGGAGGGGTATCGGCACTTATCGGTACCGATGCCGATATCCTTCCTAAACTTTGAGGGGTAGGGTAACTGACTTAATTTCGGCCACCTTTTTCTATTTTTTTGAATAAGTTTTTTCTGGCTTTTTCAATCTAGCCAAAATTTGGCCTAAAAATCAAACAATAGCTATATTTGTTATTCCAGTGCAAAATTCGAATATTTCTGTTACACTTAAAAATCAGTGAAGGTTTAAACTTTTTTTTTAAAGTGGCCGAAATTAAGGCGCGTGCCATTTATTTCGGCCACCTACAAAAAACTGGCCATAACTATTGCTTAAACGAACAATAAAAATTTCTAAAGGTTGCAAATTTACCCTTAGGTATTGTTCTCGGTAGATATAACTTAATTTTTCCCGTTTGCAAACTTTAATAGTTATTAGCAAGACTTTAATAATTTTTATTTTTTGTTCAATTTTTTTATTTTTGGCTTAAAAAACGTCAAAACAAAGTCAAACGAGCAAAAAAATTCTTTATAAATACGGTAGTACAATGATATTTAAAAACAACAAAAAACGGTAGGTTTTTCACCTAAATTTTTAGGTGGCCGAAATTAACGGAATCTTAAAATGCGCAGTTAGTTAAACGCATTGCAAAATGATTTTGAAGAAAATATCAAAACATTAAAATTAACAACTTTGAGCCTTAAATAGAAGATATTTTAAGGTTATATATTGCTTCGTTCTAAATTTGATGCAGTTTAAACACAAAGCAAAAATTAGGAAAATCACAAAAAATTCACTTTTTGTATGAAAATGCTGATAATATAGACTAACAAAAATAAAACACTTTTGCAAAAACATTTTATTCAACATTAATCCAGTTACTTTTGTGCTAGTTTTTTTGTGTTTTAAAAATAAGCTAATTTTCTAACACCCTAAATTGGTGGCCGAAATTAAGGCGTGGCCGAAATTAAGTCAGTTACCCTACCACGGACACCCCGTCTTTAAAATTTGGGAGGTGCCAGTACTAAAAACGCTATAAATGGGGTAGGGTATACCCTGAAAATTTTTTTGGAACAAACAATGGCGTAGCCAGGGGGGTTATGCAATTATGCATAGGTGGGCAGGAGGGGTGGGTGGGTTAGGTGGTTATACCTCGCCAAAAAAATCCCGACTATTGCCGACACCCCCCTAAAATTTGGGGGTACCCCGGACACCCCTCCCTCTAAAATTTGGGGGGTCCCAGTACTAAAAACGCCAAAAAATGGGGTAGTTGGCGTATATCCCAAAAAAATTTTCGGGACACCCCCCAAATTTGGGGGGTCGGGTACACTCCCCCCCCCAAAAAAATCCGAGAGGCTGCCCACCTATGGGGTTATGGGGGTTGTAATCCTAAAAGAACAATTTTTAAAAATTTTTTCGCGCTTCCCTCCGCCATTTATATTCCTTTTTACAACTTTTAAGTGATGCTTTTAATGAATTTCAAAGACAATTTTTGAAATTTTTTTGTGCTGTTGCACGGTTTTTAATGTTATACCTTTTTAAACCTTAAATCTTAAAAGTTTAACTTAAAAAAACAATGCAAATAACAACAAAAAGAATCACTTAACGCGAAGTGCAAAAGCATTTTACCCTTTTTTAATGTCTTTTTTACGGTATTTTGAAAATTTGGAGTACAACCCCCTGCAATCTCCTCCCCTTTCGAAAAATTTGTATGGATTGGAACCATAGGTGGGCAGGGGGGGGGGGGGGGGGGGGTTATACCCCCCCCCCAAAATTTTGGATTTTGCTGACACCCCCCCCCCCCCCTTAAATTTGGGGTAGTCGGGGACACCCCCCCCCAAATTCGCCTCCCAAAGAAAAATTTTTAAGTGTTATAAAAGGACTAAAAAATTTTTCCGCGCTTCGCGCGGAGTGTTTATTACCTTATTTCCCCGTTCATTACCTTTTATTACCTTTAAATTCCCCTGCTACGCGGGCAGTTTAAATTTCCCCGCTACGCGGGCAGTTTAAATTGGCTATTTATCTTAGTTTTTCAATTGCAAATCGATTATCCCATTCAGTAGTTAAGGCATACATGTTTAATAAAACTACTATAAACACTATTATCCTTTTTTTAACGTTTTAAACACATGTTATAAATGTATAGTATAGCTATAAAAAACCTTAAATTTTGTAATTAGTATCATTTGGAATTAAAATTTCTAGTGTATTTTAGCGCCTCAAATTATAAATTTTCTCCTCCGGGGGGCATTGTTCCCCCCGAACCCCCCTGACTGAATTTTTAAGATCACAGAAAATTATGTAGAAATTAGGTAAAAAAACAAAAGTAAAATGTATCTTCACGCGATCACCAGGAGACGATTTTTAAGCCGTTTTTAGTATATATTTTAAAAAATTTTCGCCTCCGGCGGCTGGGGGGACACCCCCAGACCCCCGGCCGACGATTCGCCTAGTCTTGCCCCGGTACCCGGCGCAGGCGTACAAAACAACAATTTTTCTTCCCCCCCCCCCCCGACCGACGCCCCTGAAATGAAATCCTGACTGCGCCATTGCACATTATTATTAAAAGAATTAAAAAAATAAAATTTATAAGTTGCAATAAGGTCTTATTTTAATCTTACACAGTTTTAAAGCATTTATAAGCTTGTTTTACGTTTTTTTACGCGTTTTAAGCTCATTTTAAGGCAGCGCGGAAATATTGGGTACAGCCCCCCTCAAAATTTGGGTCTTGCTGGACACCCCCCGGGCCCCCCTCCCATACCCCCCCAAAATCCGAGAGGCTGCCCACCTATGATTGGAACCCTCCCCTCTTTCCAAAATCCTGGCTACGCCCCTGGGAACAAGTAGGGGAAATAGGTAGGGCGGTAGGGGCGGGGTCGCGTATACACAAATACACCCCCTTAAATCTAAAAGGCGAGAATATAGCTGACTGTATAAAATTAACTGTATTAAAAGACTTTTCAAATGCACGTTTAACAAAAAAAAATTTTTTTAAAGAAATATTTTAAAACAATTATTTTGCCATATTTCAAATAATTCACATGACTAAACAAATTATTTGTAATTAATTAAAAAAATAATAATGTTTCAGGAACCTACACTACCTTTGTCCTTCATTCCGGTGAGTGTCTTCATAGTCTTGCTCATGCCTTTGGCAAATCTGCGGCTGTCTTTATATTCTTTATGCATTCGGTAGTCTAAAATGCGTTCGCACAATCCTTCCAATGTCTCTATCAATCGCAACTCACTGTCTTTATATTTTCGAACTTTACCTAAAAAACAATTGTCTAAGAAAACAACGTGTATTAGAACATTTTTGTCAATAAATATTAGACCCGCGATCGGGCAATGAAAATCTGCCGCTTTTTAACAATGAATTCGCCCGTACTATAATTAAAATAATTGGTTTAAAAACGTCATTATTGTCTTGCTATTTGGCGCGATTTTTTTTAAAGTTTTTTTCTAAACAGTTTTTTTGCCTTAAGGTTTTTTTTCGTTTTTTGCAAGCTTTGGTTTTTGATATGACATGAATAAGGTGTTTCCTTTCTTATCTCGTCCCATCTAAATCTAATTTAAATAGAAAACTATTTTAAAGTACCCCAAACAAAGCTTAATAGTTTAAAATAATTCGTTTTACAATTAAGCAAGATGTTTTTTTGGTTTAAAAAGCCTTTAAAATAAATAAAAATGGGTTTTAAAGTTTAAAACCAAAGGGGAGGGGCATTTCAAATTCCACTCCTTGTTAACGCTAGCGCAACAAGTTTAATAGTGATGGGCAATTCCGGTTTCGGGTTTTTGAAAAATCTCAATTCCGGTTCTGGTTCCGGTGATCCGGGGGTTTCGCAGTTTAATAGGCGGTTCCGGGTTCCAGATGTTCCGGGCAAGATTTGGAACTCTGGTTCCTGTTCCGCATATTTGAAAAATCTCAATTCCGATCCCGGTTCCGGTGTTCCGGGTGTTCCGCTTATCACTAAAGTTTAATACTGCTCTGTCTGGTTTGAAACAATAAAGCATCGCATTAACATTCGTTTAATAATTTTAGCCTATAATCGTGCAACAAACATTGAACACGGGGGGGGGGGGGGGGGGTAGGGTTTTTGTGTTGTTGATATCACTTAAATACATAATCCTACCCTTCATTCCCACAATATCGTGTGTCTTTCCGGTTTCCTTGAAACGACGTTCCAGTTCCACCGCCACAAACTTGCAAGTCTCGCATCTGGTCGTTATTAAGGGAAAAAAACCAAGTAAAATACACTCAAACAATCAGTAGACTGGACTAAAACAACTTGTCTTATCTGATCACAAGTTTTTTACTGTTGTTTCGATAAATAAATTTCGATAAACTGGGGAGATAAATTACAATCCATAGTAATGGATTCTTAAGTCATAGTCGCATAAAACAATGATCTGCTGACTTTTTAATGCCTGTTCTACCTACATTGCACTTTCTAAACGAAGTGCCTAAACTTATTATCAAATATAACTTATTATGAATCAAATCGAATTTTGTTTTCGATAAACAAACTCGTTTACAATAAAAAAAAAACTCAAATAGAAATAGAAGGAAAGCATAAATTCAGCATCGTGGTGACCGCATAGCTTCAGTTAAGTGTTCCGTAATAACGACAATACTTTGTTGGCAGGTCTAGATCGTATATGGTTTCGGGTCCGGCTGAAATTAGCGGTGCTATTAAAAGCATGTACCAAACAATCAACGCTTGTAGTTTTATCAGTGGACAAAAAAAAATTATTTTAATGAAAGTTGCGTTTTTGCTAGCCATTTGACAACGAGAACGAGTAATTCACATCATGTCAAGATTGCTGCAGAGTACTTTCAACAAATTTCAAGTTTTGCTTATGTTACAAAATTTTTAGCTCTTTGCGCCGCTATTTGGTTTTAAATAGACGTCAGTGGATATGATGAGAAGCGGTGGGGCCTGAATCTAGGCCGTTGGAGTCCGTAGAGGTAGCAGGCGGAGGCCCTGACTGAAGGCGAAAACGCTTCTTAATATAAAATTGCCACTGCAACAGCTGCTGATCCTCCACGAAACTGGCGTTGTGTGTGTTCAACTAAAATAAAAAATACCATTTAATAAAAAAATGTTCGTCTACTATCAGGGACGTTACAAGGGGGCCGGGGGTGCCCCCTGGTTTTTTTTCGCCAGCGCCTAGGCGCCGGCTGGCGCCTAGCCTCCAAATTTTAGGCGCCAGTCCAGAAATCTAGGTGCCAGTAACAAAATTTTTTTCTATTTTCACAAAAAGGCCACATATTATTAGTTTTTTTTCTTCATTATATGCATATTTTTAGATGGCTTTTGTAGTCAAACCTTTCGTTTTGTATAGTAGTACAATTAATTTTAAAAAACGCTCATTTTGCCCATCTCAATACTCAACTTGAAATGAGTAAAATTTTGTTTAAGAATTATATAATTTAACAAGAAAACGTAAAGACTAGTGATGTTCCTACCCTCCCAAATCATGCTCCGGAGCCCCGGGCACTTATAGCGGAGGGAGCTTTGCAGTTCTTCCATAAAATATTTGATTTCAAGCTTATTTAAGCTTAAATGTTTTAATTATTTTATTCGCATTTTTACAATTTTTTTTAATTGCCTTTAATAAGTTTTGAAAAATTTTAGTTTACAAAACATTTTTTACTAAACAATCTCTAGCATAGCTTTTTTTTATTATTCACACAATTAGTACAACCATAGGTGGGCCGTGCTCCGTAGCTCTACAAAGCGGAGCTCCATTACAGACAGCTTGAAGCTCAACATTTCAGTGTTAAAGATAAATTAAATTCTTTTTAACATTTTGAAAATTTTTGCAATATCCGTGCACGCAAAAAAGGATTTTCTCAGAAGTTACTTTCAGGTTTTAATAAAACCTATAAATAGGTGTTTTTAGAATTTTACTTTTAAATGGGTTTTTTTAATTAAAAAATGTAACCAGTTAGAACTTTTACCTAAATCTTTACATATATATTATATATATATCATAAAAAGGATTAAATTGTAGATAAACTAAAACAATACGCGCTGAGCGAAGCGAAGCGGAAGAAAATTTTTGAAAATTAGTCTTTTGAAACCTTAAAAATTTTGTGTTCTTTTTTGTCTGGTTGACTAAAAAAACGGTTAAAGAATACGTTTATGACCAAAAATCTAGGCGCCAGGCTGGCGCCTAGACCCAAAATTTTAGGCGCCAGCGGGAAATTCTAGGCGCCAGTGGCGTCGATTTGGCATAAAAAAAAACCTAGGGCGCCCCCCCAAACGGTCGGACAGAGGGAAAAATAAGGATAGTGGTTGGGTGGTGGGGGGTGGCGGCCGCCCCCCCCTGAAATGGTCGCCAGATAGTAAAATCTTGGGGTTTTAGAGGCTGAAAATTCAAAATTTTCTAGCGCCTCGTTAATCGCTCGGCGCCAAACTATAATTTTAGTACCACAATTGACCCCCAAAAACCAAAAAAATTTTACGCTTCGCTTAGCCGTCACTTTCTATAGTATACACACATATATGTCGCTATTGATCTTGCCTAATGCTAATGTTATTTCAAAGTTAGTACAATATTTTTTATAAGTAATAAGTATGGTTTGGGTGTTGCTTGGTTTTTTTCGATGCGTTGGTTGTTGAGTGTTTTTGGTTTTTTTTTTGTTTCTTTTTTTTTGTGTTTTCTGTTTTTCTTTTTTGTTTTGTGTTTGTATTGGGTATATCTTTTCGTCTTTTGGCTTTGTTTTTTGTTTTGATATTTTCTTATTTTTGTGCATTTTTGGCTTTTGATTGTTTTTGGTGTTTGGTGAGGGTTTTTTGCTGTTTTTTTTCTTGCTCTCGTTTTTGATTTTTTTGCTCGTTTGCTTTGTTTTGCGTTTTTGTTTGTAGATTTTCTTGTTTTTTATTGGTTTTGTTTTTTGTCTTGCTTTTTGTTGCACGGGAATTGGTCTTGTGCTCTGGGTTTTGCTTTAGATTTTTTTGTTCGTTTGTATTTGGCCGTTCTTTGTGGTGGCGATATGGCGCGCCTTTTTCGGCCTTTTTTCCTTCCTGATTTTTGTGTCGATTTCTTTTGCCTGGATCTATAGCTATTGTTTGATTTTTGCTTTTGGCTTGATTGAAAGCAGAAAAACTTATTCAAAAAAATAAAAAAAGGTGGCGAAAATAAGTCGTTCTCCTGCATTGCATAGAAAGCAAAACAAACAAAGCAAAACAAACGATCATATTGGTTGATTTATGTATCTCCCCCTCCCAAATTTTCCAGCCGCCTATAGCATTGGCTCGGATTTTGCAGGTACCCTAAAAACATGGAGTCGAGATGCTGCTCATGTGCTTTGGTTTACAATGTGGGTGTAGCCAAGGGGTCTGAAAGGTCTCTAAATTCTTTTTTTGTAAAATCCACGCTCTGCCAATGTGTGCTAATGTAATTTTGAACTAAGAAAACATGTGTTTACCGCTAAAAACATTAATCCCTGCTTTTTTTAACGTTTTCAAAAATTAAGATGGCTCCGCCTCCCCCCCCCGAAAATTTTTTGTACTACAATTCGCTCCTCCCCCAAATGAAACCCTGGGTACGTTTTTGTCTACTATGCTAATATTCTTTTGTTCTGGTACAGCTGTAAAGCCCAGTAAGAAACCAACTTTGTTAACTTTTTGACGGACGATACCGATAGAAAAGCTAAATCTTTAATATCCAGCCTCAAACTAACAAACTGATGGGCGAAGTTCACATCATAATGCTCAAAATTTTCTTTAGCACTCGTCTTCGAAACTAAAAGAGTTTCACTTTACTTCCGTTTGAAATATTACGTTACCTAACGGACACAACAATTGAAAAGATCTTGTGTCTTTTGTGTTTTTTGCTGATAAGATGATGAGGACATTTTAATTTGGGGTTTAGGGAAAGAGTTTAATTTATAAAAATTTGGTTCCCAAACTGCAAAAACAAAACTAATAACTATGTATTTTTGGTTTACTTTTATAGCGTATTTTGAACAAATTTGTCGTTTTGAGACATTGTTTTATTTTTACAGAATTACCTATAATACTAATTTTACATGATAAAAATATTATGTACTTTAAAAATTTATATTTAATACCATAGCATCTCGAAATTTTTCCTCTTGAAGTAATTCGAGGATCTGCAGACACTGGGGATACGTAAGAAACTTGGCGTAATCCGGCCTTTTCCAGTACAGCAAATACTTCAGATAATTCAGGAAAGCGGGCTGTTTGAAATAATCGCGCTGCGCTAAATCTAAAAATACAGCCTTTTAAATATAAGTCGAACCTTATTAAAACTTTTTTCCGAAAGCGCGTAATGAGAACGAAAATTATTAATAACAGCCAAAGCCAGTATAAAGATAATGAAGAGAAAGAGCAATACGTCTATACAGAAAGACCACAAACAATTAAACTAATAATGCCGGAAATTAAAAACAGCGGGAAGTTAGCATCAACATTTTAAGACACGTCATCTATAATAATATTTTGCTTCCAAAACTAAATTAAAAGTCGCTTTCAGATATATTAAGATAAAAACATGAAATCCTACAAAAACTTGTTTATAATACTATGGTCTGCAAAAAAAATGAATAAACTGGGGCCAAAACGTAAACTTTAAGTCATGTATAAAAATG
>JASAMX010027737.1:0-34474 GCA_030248175.1 Microlaimidae sp. YZB2_3 | reverse complement strand
AAAAATTATTAACACACAGAAATAATAAAAACCATAGAACACGACAAAAACATGCATTAAATGACCTATCTTACAATCGAAGCTCATCAGTATGCAAATAAAATAGATCACTTAGCAAAAATAATAAGAATAAAAAAAAATCAATTCACGCAAGAATAAGTGTTACAAGCCAAGAATACAAACCTTAAGCGCTTCTTGCAGTATTTCAGAAGGCGCCGGTCTTTTAGCACAGCGCGGTTCGTCACCGGACATGATAATAAGCTGAAATTCAGTGGGAAAAAGTAACTTAACTGTCAAAATGAAAATTAATAGCTCATAAGACATAAATACTAATAAAAAGCTTAATATGTAACAGAAGAATATTTAAAATTAACCTTGCAATATTTAAAATTTTTACAAGATCACGAAATTTTTTGAGCAGTTAAGAAAACAAAAAAAAGGATTTAATAGTATAATAAATTAAAAAGTAAAATTTTTAAAATACTAATAACAAAGAAGAAAAAGAAAATATAAAGTTTAATAATTATAATAATAAAATTACAAAAATAAAATGTTTACCAATAATTCAGAAAAACAAAAAAAATTTTCAACGAACAGACAGCCACAAATTGGACGTTACAACAAAAGACACAAGGCCACTGGGGCAATACGCATGTATAGTTAGTGCTCGAAAATCACGTGACAATGTTCTAAGAAACGATTGGTTAAAAAACGGATCACGTAATATCTAACCAATAAAATTGGAGCAAAAGTCCCTATATACAAATAGCAAAAACAGTCAGAGTACCGCGTGCAATGATAGTGTATGTATGCCGAGTCCATTATACAGAGAAAAATAACATACAGTCAGAAAAGCACATGCAAAAATAGTGTATGCGTGCACCTAACACCACAGAGATAAATAAAACTTACACCAAAGAAAAAAAATTCATGACAGAGAATAAAAACAACATTAATAAAAACAATTATAGCTCTAATACAGAAACACCCTGCTTATTCTAAATCATGTAATAAATTGTAAATAAATCTCTCGCATTTTTTAAAATTACAAAGATCAAATTTTACAAGAAGCGGTCGATATTTTTTAGTAAAAGCTAAAATTCTTTTAATTAATTCTTTATAACCAAACTCTAACTCTTCGAAATTTTTAAACAAGTTTTTAACTCGAAAGCCAAAATCAGTAGTCGTAGAACAGATTCTAGCAAATCTGATTAACTGTGTATAAAAAACATTTAATCCAAGATCATTAAAAACATTGCTAGTTTTATGTATATATATAATTACTTTTAAAGCTAAAGTCGTCAGTTTTATTATAAACAGCAATTTTAAGGTTATCCTAAATAACTTTGATATCAAGATTTTAATAATTACAGGACAGATTATTGACACTTGTATCTGATAATGGAAGCTTCTTTAAGGATCTATGTTTTTTAAAAACATTTAATAAATTATAATCATTGATAGAAGTAGAAGCACAAAACACATCATCAATATATCTTGTAGTCAAAGCTAATATATTTTTTAGTCTCGGATTAGCTTTCAGAAACTTAAATTCAATAAATGACAACGTGAGATCAGCTAATTGCGGAGACGAGTTACCACCTTGAGGTATACCGGTGGCTTGCCAGAATGCACGTTCCGAAAACACCTCATAAGAGTTTTTAACAATAAAACTAATAAGTTGTTTAATTTGGGTACTGTCAAAAGTTTTATAATTTATACGTAAGTCGGAATAGTAACATTTGGCGTAGCCAACCGTTAAAAAATTTTTACCTGAATTTTTAAAAAGAAGATCTACCAAACCCGACATATTTTCTAAAACAATGTTATGTGGCAAACTAGTATATAGCGTACTAAAGTCCGCGGAAAAAACTTTATAAACTTTATTTACTGATCTTAACTTGGAAGCAACTTGTAGACTATTATCCACAGACCAATATACTTTGCCAATTTTATCTTCTAAAGAGGAACAATAATTGCAAAAATGTGATTGAAAAAATTTTAAAATTTTACCAAGTAAAACAGACGCCATTTTTGTACTAGCTTTAGAAGCCCCGGCAATGTGTCTAAAACCAATAGGGTTTTTGTGAAATTTAGGATTAAAGAAATTTTTTGGTAAGCACATATGCTCATTAGGTACACAGCAATCAAACATGGCGGACACCTCAATATGGTTTCTAATAATGTCTTTAACCTCATTATCTTTAATCGGTTTATATACTTCATTGCCAGAAATAACCCAGTCATTATTATCTAATGGAGTTCCTAACTCTTTACAAATAATTTCAGCATAAAATTTTTTACATATAATGGCAAAATTTTTATTTGCTTTATCCACTGTAAGGTGTGTTGGGACTAGACTGCTGTGTTGTAATGATATTAGAGGAGGATTGCGTGTTTGCTAGATTGGACGGCGACCCCAATGGTGCATATGGTGTTTGTTTGCCTTTTTTATACTGCCCATGACTGTGTTGGTGAGGAGGGAGTGAGCCATTGTGAGAAGTATTACTGTATTTTTTAGAAAAATGAGTGTTTTTAGCATAGCCAATACTTTGGTTTTTATGGCTGTGATTAGAGTTTTGAAAATTGCTATTTTGAGCAGGAGCAGGATCGGCTACCATGGTGGGACTTATGATATTAGGGCTATTACTGTTATTGAGTGGGCTATTGTTTGAATTTAATGTTTGTCCAGCATTAAAATTCTGCTCTCCTTCATTATCACCAAATTGCACTTTGACATAATTAAAATCTTGCTCAGTCCAGTTTTTAGATAGCGAAATTTTTCCATTGAATTTTAACTTGTTATATGCATAGTGAACTACATTAGCACCGGGGCAGAGTTTCCTCAGCTTCTCCACAATGGATCTAGTTAGCATATTTTCTTTGAATTGAAGTTGGGTAAGATCGTCACGTAGACCAATTATTTTTCCATAAGGACGAAAACCTTTTAAATTTCCCCGCGTTTCTTTAACCAAGGCGACATGTTCCAGGCTTCTGAAGCTGACGATAAGACAGTCGAACTTAAGCCAATAGATGGATTTTAATTTATAAATAATGTCTTTGGCCTGATCAACGTTGATTTTATGTTCTCTGATTAGAATCTTGAGTAAAAAGAAATCTTTGATGGTCTAGATGGAAGTCCCAACTTTTTGACTATTAAGTCCAAAGTATCGCTGATTATATTTTTGGCTCCAGATCTCATTTTTCTCTATTCTGCCCTCCAAATCCTTTATTCTGTTTTGTAACAGTTCCAGTTGATCGTCATCAATAACTACATGATTCTCAAGACGAGCCGATTTAGACACAATCTGTAATAATAAGTGAATGGAAGGATATGAAATTATTATAAGACAATTAGATATGAGAAGGATTGATAGAGCGGTTGATTGGTTGTGAATATAATTACTTTTAGTTGAATTAACTTGTAATTATTAACATAGTATAATTTGAGTATTTAAAAAGTAATTGATAATTTAACATAAGAAAGTAATGTATATAATGATATTTTTATAGAAAGAACTAATTTTATTTGGGATAGAAAGTTACTTAGCTAAAAAACGTTAAATTTTTATACATATAAATTTTTAACATTATTTTGAACAAATAAATAGTTTGAAATAAATAAATATAGTTATGTAAACTAATGGAGATATATAAGATACTGAAGTATATATAAAGGTTAATTTTAAATTGCTTATATATTAATATTACTAATACCATATGTAATATAAGTCGACAATATAAAGTGAGCATATAAAATATCTTTGGTAATAGCATCTTATATAAAAACAAAATTAATAGGTGTTACTTAATTTAATGTAAAAAAGTGATAGGTGTGTATTGAGAATAGTGAGCAGGTGAAAATCTCCCAAAGGAGAAGTAAGCAGGTGAAAAACTCCCAAAGGAGAAGTGAGCAGGTCAAAATCTCTCAAAGGAGAAGTAAGCAGGTTGTAAAATATTTATATAAAATACTTACACATTAGATTAAAATGAATTTGTTTACTACAATGTTCAATTAAAAAGATATCCTAAAATGATAAATTATATTATTAGTGAGTGTTTGTTGATTATTTTACCTATAAAGTTATAAGTAAAAATATTTTTGTGCTTTATAGGTAAGATTATAGATAACATAAAAAGCATGTAGAAGATTATGAAAATTTGAAATTAGAAAAATTTTATTTTGTATAAAAAGTAAATGCGGTAATTATTACATTTAGTAATATATTAAAATTAGTGAGGTGAGATTTCTATAAAAGAAGAGTGAGCAGGTGGAAGCATAAAAATATAATATATGTTAAAGTTGTTTGAATTTTGTAATAGTGATAATTTACATGTAGAACATATATTAAAACGTTTTTTTAATAGGAATGTGAATTAATAAAATTAGCCGTAAATATGAATATGTGAGGATGTATATGGTTGATTATGATTAATGATGTAATATATACAATTAGTTTATAAATGCGAATACGTGAACTTATGTTTATGTGAATGTAGTTATGAATTTAATGAGGAATATATATAAAAATATACATATGTATATGTATTGAGAGTATTTATGTAAAGTTGATGTTATAATGCGTGATAAATGGTATTATATTGTATAAAAATATACATATGTATATGTATTGAGAGTATTTATGTAAAGCTGATGTTATAGTATGTTATAAAAGGTATTATATATGGTAATTTTTATATAATAAATGTTTTTATATTTTTATACATGTAAAATATTTTTTATAGATGTAACAAAATTTTTTATATGTGTAGATGTAAGTGGATATAGTTATATATTTAATGAAAAATATATATAAGTATATGTATTGAGAATATTTACATACAGTTGATGTTTTAGTGGTTAATAAAAGATTTTTTAATATGCTATATTTTATATAAAAGATATTTTTATATTTTTTATAGATGTAAAAAAATTTTATAGACTTGGTGTAACATAATAAAAATCTATGATTGATGATAGTACATGTATGACTAATAAATGTTAATGAGACTAATATTAGTGAAAATAAAAATAAAAAAACATAATTGGGGAATATGAAGCTGTGGGTGTTACCGGGGCGGGCTTAAAGCCACACCTTCACGGAACAACCATAGGGACATAATAGAAAGGAAATTGGGATGATGTTATAAAAATTGTAAAGAATGTATTATTTATTAATGATGACAAAATGGATACATTACATATGTATGCGCCTAACCATATAGTAACCAAGTAGGTTAACTTATGAAAATATGTTTTTTAAATGAAATAAAAAATATATATAAATTGACTAATAACCATATGTAACCTATATATATGGTTATATGTAACTTATATACATACATATACTTATATATACCTACATACATATAGATATTTATAATTATATTACTAATTTACCAGGATGGTATACTATAGCTAATTTATCAAGTATTAATGAAGTAATAAAATAATATGATGTAAAATTATTTTATATTTTTATGTTTAATATATGCCTTGAGTGGTAAGTTGGTATTTATGTATATAATGTTTATTATGGTTTATGTAAATTATTAAGGCAATGTAAAATTTTTAAAAAATGCAAAAAGTACAAAGTGTGTCAAGAGAGTATATATATGATACTTCGTTCAATAAGAGAGTTATCTAACATGGTATATATTCATATAAAGCGTAATGGAATAGAATTATTTTAATGTTAATAGTTATTTATGGCATTCCATTAGTATACATATATAAACACATGATAATTTGCTACAATTTAGTACTTAAAGTTATTATGTTAGTGTTGAAAAATAGTTATATTGTATAGTTTGGGATAGAAAAATCTTTTAAAATTTTGTAAAAATGGTTTTAACATTTTTTTAAAATGAAGGAATACTGCAAAACGTAGCAATTTATCATTATAGTCTATTTCATCGCTTTTAACTCGTATAGACTATATACAAGACTAGAGCAAAGCGCGACTCCTCAACGAGGTTCTCTCCTCCAATCCTTTACAACATGATACAAAAATATTAGTTTTATTAGTATTTTAGGAGCTTCTTATTAGTTACTACAGTATGCATTTATCTTAAGTGATGTTCTAAGTCATAAATTAAAGTTTGAATTAATCATACTAACTGAAAATATGTCTCACCAATAAGCTTTAGCTAATTCAGAGACAAAATTTTTTGTTCTAAAACCCATAGGGTTTACTGTTTGGTGAAAACGCGTTGTTCATTATAAAGATTGTATAAATTTTCGATATTTCAAACCTATTTACGACATGTCCCAGTGTATAAGCTTTCCAATGATACCTCATTCACTTTAATCCGTTGGGTGGTTGGGGAAGAATGAGGGAACACACACCCACACACAGACACACACGAACACACATACACATATACACACTCACACATTGCGTCTATTTATATATAGATTTATGTTTGCGTGTTTCTAATTTTTGGTTTTATATAAGACACTTTTTAAGCAAACAGCCACAAAATGTGGAAAAGACAAATTTTTTAAAATGTCCATCCATATAAAACAAGTTCATGTGTTGTTTATGAGCATGACATAACATGTGGTGTTATTTTCTTAAAAAAAATATTAAAAAAACTTTTTTAAAAATGTTTTTTAATGCAAGTTAAAGCAGAAGCTTTAAATATTTTAAGTTAGAATAACAAATTCTACAAGAAAAGCTATAAATTTTAGAAAAATAAGCACAAAAAAATTTTATTAAAATTTCTAAAAAGGGGGAAAGTTCGACATTCTTCAAGTATAACCCATTCAATTACATGGACTACTTTATGTATAGACGAATTAACAGTTTAAATCCCTTATTTTTCATAAAAATTAATTAAAATAAAATAGTTTTTTTTTGATAATTATTAAGAAAAACACGTAAACTTAAAAATTTTGTCAAGATAAAACTAATGAGCAACCTGAATCGTGGAGTGTAGACCCTAGTTTCCCTAAGCAGCCTAAGCAAAACCTTAAAATCAAACTAAAGTTTAAATTTGGCTTGATTTTTAGGTTTTGCTTAGGTTGCTTAGGGAAACTAGGGTCTATAGTTCACGATCAGGTCATTTATAAGTATTCTTACGATAATTTTTATGAAAAATAAGGGATTTATGGCAAACTGGAAAGTACACCGACACCGTCCACCAACACCGACCACCTTTGCTGCAAATTTTTATTTCTAAGCCTAAGTGAAACCTAAAAATTCAAATAAAATTACGGTAGAATTTGGTCGGTGTCGGTGGACGGTGTCGGTGTACTTTCCAGTTTGCCGGATTTAAACTGTTAGTTCGTCTATACCTAAAGGAGTCCATGTAATTGAATGGGTTATACTTGAAGGGCTAACAGGAGGGGTGCGTTAACTTAGCCTCTTGTAACAGCCTCTCGTAACGCGCTCCCAGCCTCTCGTAAGGAAAAAGACAAATATCTTGCCAAATACTGGAGTAAATTTAAAACTGAAAGTATGGATGGATAAAAGAGAATGAGATCTATTTGATTCATACTAAATTATGAATTAATTTAAAGTATTAAGCGAGATATAATGTTTTGAATTTTTTCGTCAGCCTCTTATAAGAGGCCCGGGGCTGATACTCACCAACATTTGCCGTCCGGATTTTAAAAAACCTAAAAAATAAAATTCAATAAATCTCGAATAAATCAAAAACGAATGTATTTTGTTAAATGTAAATACAAAAACTTATAGAGCGAAAAAAGCTTTATATAAGTTGCACAAAAAATTAGATGTATTTGATTGTTTAAAATGACAAGAGCATCTTAACTCTACAGTATTTTGGTGCAAAAATAACCAAACACCAAACTTCACTAGTATTTTGATCGCGTTTCAAAGCGCAAAATTAAAATTTTTACCTTTAAATTGACTACTAAATAAGTTTTAACTAATTTTTTAATGTATTTTACAAACCGAGTGGATTTCGGTTACGTGTTTAGCACATTTGTGCTGAATATAAAAATTTGGTCTCTGGTTTTTGGTTATTTTTGCACCGAAATACGGTAGAGTTAGGATAATCTTGTCATATTAAACCATGAAGTGCATCTAATTTTTTATGCAATTTGTACAGAGCTTTTTTCGCTCTACTAGTTTTCATATTTTCATTTAACAAAATACATTCGTTTTTGATTTATTCAAGATTTATCAAATTTTATTTTTTAGGTTTTCGAAAATCCGGACGGCAACCGTTGGTGAGTTCCAGCCCGGGTTTTCTTACGAGAGGCCCGGGTTTTTTTTTTTAGTTTTTGCAAAATATATGTGATATCTTCGTATTTCTGCAATTTTACACGAAAAATCAATTAGTTTTTATCATATTTAAATTCTCGGTAGTATTCCAAGGTTTGTAAAATCAATTAAAATCCTAATTCTTCTATTAAGAAATTAACTTCAGTTTCTTAAAACAAAAAAATAATAAAAAAATCCGGACGAAAATTTTGTTTTGTTTTTACCTTTATATAAAAAAAGTGTTAATATATTCAACTGAAAGACATGGAAGCTATAAATTTATTTATTATGATTATATCTATTAGTGGAATTTATATTATTTAGAACAAAAACAAAAATAGCGACATATAGAGTACATTTTATTTGAAAAACTTGTGTTTTTCTTAGATCGCGTTACATAATTTATAAATAAATAATTGAAAATCTTATCTTTTCAGCTAAATTTTGATAGAATTTATATTAACAAAAAAATATTTTATTAATTAATGAATTTTTGCATTAATGCAAAGATATGGGTAAAATCAAACGCCTTGGATTTGTTTTGTGCTCTGTTAGTGTTAGTATGTTACAATTTTGTAAAACAGAGAATATTCTTGCAAAAAAGGTCGAATTTAAAATTTTAAATCAATACAAATTTATTTAGAGAACATTTTAAATATTGAAAATTAAAAAAAACTTAAATTCGAAATTAAAAATTGCTTAACTGGATTTGAAACCGGGGTATATTCATTGTTCCTAACCACTTGACCATTCACCCATAGTTGTTATCTGCTTTAAAACTGGTTTATAAACATTGTCAAATGTTAACCGTATATATAATAGGATTTTTAAGCTACAAAGCTGCTTCACTAAGCTAGTTTCCAAAAATAAAAACTGTTTCGTCGAAAAAAAATTTTTTTATCGAAAGTTTTAATATAAAAATGAATGAAATCATTCTAAAAACTAAATTTATAAATATTTCGAACATAATTGTTTGTTATTGGGTTACGTTAGTGATTTTTGCCATATCGTAGCTCCGAAGCGCCCCAGAAGCAGACTTTCAGTTTCAAAACTCCGTTCTATTTTTTTGTTAATTCAAAACATAACAGAAAAGCATACCGACTATCATCAATTAAATAATTTGTTTACCAGAGTAGTAGTAAGCAGGCCGGATCGAAGTTTTTAGTTCTCCCGAACCGGCAAACCAACTTTTTTTTATTAAAACAATAATATAAAAAGATCGAATATGGAAGCTGCTGTTTGGGCCAGGCCGAACAGAAGAATTGCGGTTTGGGTCGTCTAAATCTCGGCCCACTTACAATTCTGTAATATCAACTATATTTTTTGAAACTAAAATAAATAATTTAAAGAAAAAAAATGATAAAAACATGTCAAATTTTTTAATCATAGAAAAGTTTCAGTTTATTCAATTATAGGGGCGAAAGTCCTCAGCTCAAAAATCTCTTTTGCTTTAAATAGTACGAGCTCCAGAGCTAGTACTTTAGCCGTAGGAAAATCTCTGTCAAAGTACTATATGTAGGTTGCATTTGAGTACATTCCTATTGTAGAAGTACAAAAGCTAAGCATTTAAAAACACGCTAATAATATGACAATGAACGTAGCTTTACAAAAACTTGCGTCTGAACGGAAAATAAAATTATTTATTTATTAATATCAAAAAAATAACAGTACTCCGGAGAAATCTGATTCGATTGGCATATATTCTATCAAAATTTCTTATTTATTTTTACAATTTTATTTAATTTAGAAAAAAAACTTTGATTTACGAAATTTTTTTGACAAAATCTTGTTTGGCCTTACTCTTTATGTTTTCAATTAGCGGAAAAATTTGGAGACACTCCGGAGTCATAGCTTCGGGTCGGGAAACATTACTAATTTTAAACGCTTTTGTTGTGATTTTTTCATTATAGTTTAACGTGCATCGATAAAATACCATTGCTAACAATTAACAGTTTAGCGTACGTGTCATTTATGTCTGCTGTCACAGTTAAAATCAATCACTACAAAAAATCATACTAGGCAGTAATAAGTACATAACCTTATTAATTTTCGAGATTTTAGGAAAATTATGATTGCTGAATTACTTTTGAATAAGATTATTTCTGAACGCCCTCGAAACATAAAACCCAGTTTGCAAAGCTATATTGAGTGAGTATTTAATCAAAATTATCAAAGCTAAATTTATCTATAAAAATATATTGAAGATTTTTGGTGCGCTCTCAAACATTGTACAGGAAGGGTTAACTCAAAAAAAACACACAAAAACGTTTAGCTTTAACACATTTAAATTTTTATATTGTGATTTATTTATAGCATATGATTTTTATTTCAAAAGATCCACATGATGGGTAACCTTTTTTTGGAAAAAGGAAGGGCGGGCGTAGATAATCTTGTAGAGAAGAAAACGTTTAACTTTAAAGTACTTAATTCTAACAGTCTATGAACTGCTATTCAACAAAATAAAATGTGTATTAATATATATTTTTAGTGTCAAACACTGTTTAGCTTGTTTTTTTGTTATTCAATTCGGCACTAGTATACGTTTAATTTAGTACATTGGCCCGGAGTCAAATTGTATTTTTTCTTACTTTAGATATTTTTTCAAGGCTCATTTTTTAATTAAGTAAATCTGACTATCGCACGTTATTTTATTACATTATTAATAACATCGGTTTAAAAAATACAGCAGGAAAAACCAGTGATTTTGCCACAAACGTATTTTTAGATAAAAATATAATCGGTTGCTGCTTTGTTAACTAAAAAGATAAAAAGCTGCCAAAATAAAAGGCAAATAATTTAATAAAAAAGTGATTATTAACATTTTGGGATTTTTCATCTATAAACCGCTGCAAATCCGCCGATGGTAATGCGCGCCAGTGCTGCACTGTGTTAAACTCCACGTCTTTCATCGTCCGGATGCGAAGTTTAACACAATGCAGCACTGGCGCCTTCTGCGGATTTGCAGAGGAAAGAATCCCAAAGGGTTAAGACAGCTGAATAACTGTCTAATGAGTTTCTTATTATTTATTATATCCGTAGACATATTATCGTTAGATTAATAGTATGAAACAAATGGATTTTTTTAAAACTTACCCATTTTTTATTATTATTAACGCACCATTGGGGTACTATTTATGTTTGTTTATCTTCGTTGTTGTTTGTTTTTTTTTTCTTCATTTTTCTTGCTATTTAGTTGCTATAAAGCGCTTTTTTACTTTGGTTAAATGTTGCATGTTATCGTTCATACTTTTTTCTTTTGTTTTTTTTGTGCTGCATGCAAAGCTGTCAAAAAGGTCAAATTATTATTTTAGCTGTTTATGGACGTTGGATGCTATATTGCTGTAGGTAGCTTTTATATATTTTGAAAGTTTTTTTATACATCTAAAACTAGAAGGAAAAATGAAAGAAACGATGAAAGAAACTTATGGTTGAATTATATCTGGCTGACCACGAAAATTAAAATGCAGATGAACGGACCATTTAAAATTGTGCGGTTATGACGTTTAAAAAAACAAATAAGAGCGCAAATTTTTATTTAATTCCACCTTTTTAGGAAATATACAAAAATTAACCAATTTTAGCCCTTAAAAAATTTGCAATTGAATTTCAAATTATAAGTATAATTTGATAAATAATTATTAAAATAAGGGTTTTGATTAGTTATGTTCCTCGGAGCTTCTAGCTCCGGAGCTCCAGAGCGGAGCTCCGCTTTTAGGAGCTCCGGAGCAACCCCCAGAGCTCCGCCCTATTTTTATACTAATTTCGTCAATAATTAAAAAGTGATGTCGTTAATTATTTTGTCAAAATTTTTTTGTAAGCTAATTTTTTTCCAAAACTTATTTAAAACAATAAAAATGGTTCTACAAATACAGATAGAGTCGTTTAAAGTATACTTTAAGCTTAAATAAGTTTCAAATTACTCATTTAAGGGGCGATGTTCCGGAGTTCCCTCCGCTTTAAATGGTCGGAGCTCCGGAGCATGATATTGGAGGGTAGAAACATCACTAGTTTTGATTTTTATTAAATCGCTTTCTTTGTAAATTTGAATGGTTTTATTGTTAAAGTCGATTTAATATGCTGAAATTATCGAGGCCAGCTGATTTTATTTGCCTGTAATTTCGTTTATGAAAGTGTTGGTTTATGGAAGTTATAGCATTACGTAGGTAGAAGGCTTTGATATTATAAATGGATATACCTTTTGTTTCTTAAAAAATTGACGCTTGAGTTTTTATAGACATTTTTAAGCAATTAAGTTGTTTTAAACCAACATTTTTTCCTTTGAGAATATTATATATTAGTAATGTTCCCCGGAGCTTCGAGCTTCAGAACTTCGGAGCAACCCCCGGATCCCCCGGGCTCCAAAGCTCCGCACTATTTGTTCACTAAATTTATAAATAATTAAAGTGTGATGTCACAGATTATTTTGTCAAAATTTTTTTGTAATTTAAATTTTTTAAAAACTTATTTACAACGTTAGAAATAGTTTTAAAAATGCAAATAAAGTAACTTTAATATTAGTTTAGCCTTAAATTAGCTTAAAATCGTTCATTTACGGGGCGGAGCTCCGGAGCTCTCTCCGCTTTAAATGGCCGGAGCCATTTAAAGATTGGAAGGTAGTAACAATCAGATTGGAAGGTAGGAACATCGCTATTATATGTGTAGTGTTTTTTTGTTTGGTAATGTGCACGCTTGCTTTGAAAAATCAATTGATAATGCTAATGCAACCGATTTAATAGTTTTATTTTAACTTAATGTTAACCGTTGTTAAATCTTTAAAGAATAAGGCCCAGTTTAACTGATCGGAAATAAAAATCACAACCGCAATTTACTAAAGCTATTCAATGTTGCAATTACTTTGTTTATTTTTGATTAAATGATTTTTTAAATAGGATAAATAGTAGACTATATAAAAAAAATAAATTTTAAATTTTTTTATTATTCAAGCTATTACTTTATTTATTAAACCATTACTTTACTTTTCACCAAAAAGATGCATTGTGAATTTTACTTGTACATTGTGAATTTTGAACTAAAAAACTTAAAAAATATTAACTTACTTAACCCGGTTTGGGATTTTCCAACATATGTGTTTAGGTTGATTTTTTTTTAAATTTTAACCCTTGTTGTTAAGATCTAGTAACATATTTAGATTAAAAAAGCATTTCAGTCAAACTGTTATTTCTCTTAAAACAAACTACTTCTTTAGATCAGGCTAAAATTTGACTATGTTGTAGTTTTGGGGCTAAAAATCACAAATAGCGAGCTTAAGATAGATAAGTCTAGTATTAAACATGCTTATAAAAAATATCGTCAAACGAAAGAAAACTTTAAAAAACTAAAACTATGATGGGTGTTTCTTGTATAGAATGAAACGCCTGAAAGCGAAGAAGAATGAGAAGAACTGCAAACTACACGCGTGTGTTCGGTAAAACGGATTAAAAAACTTTTTTGGATTCTGTCAACATAAGAACAATCGCAAATATCACACTGTAAAAGATAGTAACATTGTTACTGGCTAAATTCTGAGAGAATACGCGGGGTATATTTTGGTAAAACAGCTGAGAAAGTTAAGATTTTAACATGAGATAAAACAATGAAACCCGCGTTGTTGAGTATACGTTTTGTAGTACAAAAGTTTTTGCCAAAAAAACGGCAAAACGATAGACGGTAAAGCATTTTTAGAAGGTGGAGGTAAAGCACAATTCGATTTAAGACGCGTTATATAGAATTTTTTCTACTTTGGTCACGATAGTTTTGCTAGTTTATTTATTGAAATAATTTTTATAATAAAATGCCACTAAACTAAAATTTTGAAGTACCTAATTAAATAAGTAAAGCATGATATAAGGAATAATACTGAAAGAACAAACAGAAAAATTACTGAAAATAACGTTATTTAAGAAAAAATAGTTTGCAACTACAGTTTATGGGATTAAATACAACACTTTAATAGTGACAACGTATAAATATACACTTAATAACACCAATATAACTCAAAATATGTTTTTAAAAGTGTTTGTTAGTCAAATTTATCATTTTAAAAGTTTTTAAAGATTTCGCCGACGGTCCATTCAAAAGAGTCCTTGAGTAGTCAGATTTGATGGTGTTTTCGGAACAATGGCTGGAAATTTGCTTATACTGGTAGGTTAGGACTTAGTCTCCAGCCTCTCGTAAGGAAACCCGGGCCCAGTGTTTCCAGGTTGGGGTTTTTCTCCCTAACTTTAGGGTTTTTTTTCAAGCGATTGAGTTTTTTTTTTTAAAAATCCCTTTTGGTTTTTTGGGGTTTTTTTCTCTGGATTTGGTGTTTTTTAGGGTTTTTTTTAGTTTGAACGAAATTTTTTAAATATCTAAATTATGTCATATTTGGTTAAAAACAGTCTTAAATCCACAAAAATTTTCTCTAAAATGCTAGTGGATTAATAAATATTACTTCTGCTGGTTAATTTGGACAGTTGGAAAACAATTTAGTCCCAACTGAGGCGGTAGGGGGGTATTGGTGTAAGGTTCGGAAAGTCCCCGGCCAACGTGGAAAGTCCCAACTAATCGATGAATCTCCCAACAGTTCAAATATTAGAAATACGTTTGCAAAACCGGTGTTAAACACGATAATTTTAAACAACCGAAAATAAATAAATGCATTAAATGAATGATAAATGGAATTATGCAATTTTGTAAACGTACTTTCAAAAATGCAAGTTTCCACCCCAATGAGAATTTTTTTTGATTTTTGGGTTTTGCTTAGGCTTAGGAAAAAAAATAAAGTTTTTACTCTCCAGTTTAAAAAGCATCATTAAATACAAATTTACCATAATACAATTTTGCTTGATTTTTAGGTTTTGCTTAGGCTTAGGTACTCAGTTTTATGAATAAAGAATTTAATGCTATATTTTTATTAATTATAGTGTTAATTGACTAAAAAATAAAATGGTGTTTGTTGCAAACGTATTTTTTGATTCTGTTGGGACTTTCCACAAACAGTTGGGAGATTCCACAGTTGGGAGATACACCCTATTTGTTGGGAGATTGCTCGAACCTTAGGATTTAGTCTCCACTAGCCGCACTCATAAAGCGCGATTAACCAAGGATTAACCAACGATTGTTGATTGGATTTTGCATTGGCTCACATAATATAAGATAAATTGATAAAAGACTCAATTCATTTAAATAATGATTAATAATGTACAATAAACTTATACAATAATCAAACATACAGAAGAATTAAATTTTTATCAATTTAAATTAATAATGTGACCCAATGCAAAATCGAAATAAAATTCGTCTTTTTTATATTTATTTTTTTATTTCGAAATTAAAAATTAACAATATCACGTATTTAACTTTTTTTCCAATATTCTTAAAATTTGACTATTATTTATATAAAAATACTTTAGTTAAAACAGTATGTATACTTTTAAAGTCAAAGAACATTACAAAAAGTCCAAAAACCGCGTTTAAAGTCAGTTTTTATTAGCTTTTTAATCCGATTCTCCCCTTGTCCATGAAAAAAAGACGTCCATAGTTAATCTTTGGTTAATCCTTGGTTAATCGCGCTTTATGAGTGCGGCTACAGCCTCTCGTAAGGAAACCCGGGCCTCTTATAAGAGGCTGAATGTAAAATCAGGACGGCTATATTGCCTTTAATAATTCATTTTTATATCAAACGTGATATTAAATCAAGTAGATCTCATTCTCTACTATCCATCCACATTTTTAGTTTTAAAATCACTTCAGTATGTCGTGAGATATTTGAATTTTTCTTTACGAGAGGCTGAGAGCGCGTTACGAGAGGCAGTTACAAGAGGCTAACTTAATTCTCGTATATCGGACTCGTAGACTTGGTTTTTATGGCTATTTTTGAGATTTGAGCTTTTCATTAGGAGTTATAAGCCGGTTTGTACCCAAAAATTGCCCTATTTTCGCATGTACAATTTATGTTATTAACAAATTTTTTTTATTAAGCCTTTAGTCAAACTAATATTATTTTTTTGTATTACCAAGTGTCTCACAGTTACAAATATACTTTTATTTTTTTCATGGTAACAACCAATTTGTTATAATAACCGTTCAAATAGCCATCAAATTTTAGTTGTGAAAAAATTCACATTTTTGAAAAACAACTTATTTTAATAAAAATCAATTATATTACAATTTTGTTTGATTTTTTGGTTTTGCTTAGGCTTAGGAACAATAAATCGGTGAAAAACTAAGTTAAAATTAGCGTTTAAAGCCAAAAAAATTTTGTTGTTCATGTTTTTGGTGGTCCATGTAACTTTCGAATTTTTAATTTTTTAAAAAAAATTTGAGTTCTTCAGACTTTTAGCATTGTTAAAACATAGTTTTTAATTTAATTTGTGCGTTAACATTTGTTTTTATTAACATCATAAATTGCATATGCTGAAAAAGGTCATTTTTTGGGTATAAATTGGTTCACAACCCTTTTTGATATGCTCAAATCTTAAAAATAACCATCAAAACGAAGTCTGCTTGTCCGATTTAGTGTACGAAGACGTTTTATATGTGTATTTTACCTGCGGATCGGTCAAATCGAATTTTGGGACGCGTATGGGAATCGTACCTAGTACAAGTTCCATACGTGTACCAAAATTCGATTTGACCGATTCAAAAGTAATTACAAATTGTAAAACTTCTTGAAAACCTAAATCGAACACGTCGATTTAATTTTTGTAATTATTTTTCAAATTTAAGCTTCTGAAAAAAGTTATGAGCCAATTTTTACCCCAAAATAGCCCTGTTTTGACTTGTACAATTTATGTTATTAAAGAATATTTTTTATTAGGCCTTTAATCAAATTAATATTATTTTTTCGTATTACCTGGCAGTTACAAATATATACTTATATTTTTTTCATGGTAACAATCAATGTTTTATAATAACCGTTCAAAAACCTATCAAATTTTAGTTGTAAAAAAATTCACATTTTTGAAAAACAACTTATTTAATAAAAATCAATTATAATAAAATTTTGTTGAATTTTTAGGTTTTTCAAAGGCTTAGGAACAAAAAAATCGGTAAAAAATAAAACTTTAAAAAATAAAACTTTAAATTAGCGTTTAAAGCCAAAAAAATTTGTTTTCCATGTTTTTACTGGTCAATGTGACTTTAGAATTTTCATTTTGTTTAAAAATTTTTTAGTTCTTAGACTTCTAGCATTGTTAAAACATAGTTTTTAATTTATTTTGTTGGTTTACAAAGTTTTTTCTTTAACATCATAAATTGCACATGCTAAAAAAGGCCATTGCCAGCTCCCTATTCATTTGTTTAGCAGGAATGCACCCTACCGTGGGAGAATTTATCTTTTGGTGGCCAAACATTTTAAAAAAAATAAGCTTAGACCTCCGGTTGTGGGCTAGGCCGCAATGGCCGCACGGTAAGGGCCTGGTCCACCTCCCCGCGGAAAGGCTCTGTGCACACAACACACAGTGTGGCAATCCCTTCACCAGGGAGCAATGGCGGTTTTGGAAAACAAATCAACCACGACACGACCTCCAAAGTGGCGCAATTCCCCAGAGCAGATGGTCGAGGGGGACGTAACCTATTAATAATTTTGCACTTAGTAATAAAAGTTTTACTAAAAAAAAAACTACTTAAACACGGTTATTTGTGATTTCGCACCTTTACTAATTTATTTTAGGTTTTAGCTGAACATGTGCACAAAGTAAAGTATACTACTGACAGCATGTTTTATATGTGTGTCGGTGTTTTATTGATCCTGAGTGAGATTTCTGGACATCCTCATCCCACTACATCAACTACTGGAAGAACTACAAGTTTCACTCCACCTATGCTGTCGAAAATATTTAATGCTGTGTCTGGAACTGAAATGTCCACTGCCAGCAGCTTAAAATCAGAATTCACTTCAACCGCATCATCAAGTGAGGGCACAAAATCGCCATACACAGCCAAAACGTTTGAAACTTCTACTACTATAAAAAAAGGTAAGTTTGCTCACTTGACCTTTTAAAATACGTTTTTTTTGCAAATGAAAAATTTGCAAAAAGTTTTTTCTCAATTTAAAAATGTGTCTTGCTGTAGTGTACCACTAATATAGACCTACATTCATACATGGAGAGAGCTGGGGGGGGAGAAGATTTACATTTTAACCCTCCCAAATTGTAAGATGGGGAGTTTAACGCCTTGTTCCCCTTCCGACCAGAAGTGGAGGTGCAGTAAAGCGTCCCCTTCCCCCTCCCGAATTTTGGATGTCTTTAAAATGACTTCTAACTGCCTCCAAATTTAAGTTTTAAGGTAAAAATGAGAGATTTAGGTAATAAAAAGCTCAAAAATCCTATAAAAAGGGCTTTTGACTTAAAATTAACGTTTTTAACTTTTTTTTCAAAATCGAAAAACTATATGGGTAAAATAAACTCGAGAAAGAAAACAATAAACGCGTTTCTCGGGTTTTAAAATCCGGATTTTGGTTTAACCCCCCCCCCTCCACTCCGGATCAACTTGCTCATGTATGTCTCCATTCTTGTCATTTTGTGCTCTTCCACATTCCACTAATATAGACCTGATATAGTATTACTATTTTTATGCTCTATAATTAATTTCAATAAAAAAATTTACAAAAAATTGACGAAATAAATTATGGCATTACATTTTAATAATTTATGAAATTAGTATATATAAACCTTTGGCGGAGCTTTGGAGCTTCAGCAGGTATCGGAGCTCAAAGCTATGGCCAAGGGAGGAACATCACTTATTCTAATAAATAATTAATTTATAATATTTCATAAACAAATTAATAACGCTAATATAAAAAATTCAAATTATTCCAGCTGAGTGGAGCGAAACGACGTCATCTCCAGAGGTCATCGCCCTAGACACGAGCTTAGAAGTTAAGCTGGAAACAGGTCTCAGCTCCACTCCACCCTCTACACCGGCCCCGACCGCTGCTGCTTTACAGTCCACGATGGCTGCGGCAGAGGATTTAACAAGGGACGGGAGTGCGCGGAATTCCATCACGACTGCAACGCTTGCGCGGGATTCAACGCCTGGGCCGCATTCGCCTGATGGCGGTGCCCAAGCTGACAGCGCGGGCCAGGGGCCTCTCATCGCCCCTTTGCACAACTCCTACCAGATTCCGCCGCCGGAAGACGCCGCCGAACAACCTGATGAGCAGTTCGACGACAGCGGGGTACCGCCCCCGTTTATAACACCGCTGCCCAACTCCTTTCGCCTCACCCCCGGACCGCTTGGAGAGTTCGGTAAAAAAATTTTAAAACAATGTTAATATGTTTCTAGGTTGTTTAATATGTTTAAAATCGGTTGGAAGGTTAACAAAATGCGTTGTTTGTTTATTTCTCCTGATTTTTCCATCCCTAAAAAGGCTTTCTCTAAAGGTGCGGTGCGGAGTCAAACTTATTGTCTTCGATTTTGAAAATTTTTTTGAAAACCTTACACCTGCCTTCAATAGCCCACAAAATTTTTTTCAACAAAATATCTCCAGTAGTTCAGGAGTTATGACTCCCCAAAAATGGCGTTTTTTGACAATTCTGTACTTGAAATATTGCTCAATGAGTATCACGATTTAAGAACAGATTTAACAAATTATACACTGAAAGAAAGCGGTTATTTTCTTTTTTAATTTGATACCTTGATCGTTAAGATTGGTGCAGTTAGTATATTTGTCGAAATATTGAGTTTCTCGTACGAAAAACCCTCGATTTTTTCGCTTGAAACACAAAGTGAGGAAAAGAAAGATTGGGCAAACTTTATAAACTCACTGACGTCGTTTGATGTTTTTAACGAAAAAATTGCGGTTTTTTTGTACGGAAAATGCAATATTTCGACAAATACTGCACCAATCTTAACGATCAAGGTATCAAATTAAAGTAAAAAATAGCCGCTTTCTTTGACTTGTAACTTGTAACTTAAATCGTTATACTCATTGAGTTATTTCAAGTACAGAATTGTCGAAAAACGCCATTTTTGGGGAGTCATAACTCCTGAACTACTGGAGATAATTTGTTAAAAAAATTTTGTGGGCTATTGGGGCAGGGCAGAGGTAAGGTTTTCACAAAAAATTATAAAAATCGAAAACAAAAAGTTTGACTCCGCAGTCCGCACTGCACCTTTAAATGACCTCTAGAATTGACATAAAATTGGGTTGGGTAAACGACCTTTGTGTAATTTAAGATTCAGTCTAATTGACCATCTATCAATATAGCTTGATTTTTAGGTTTCGCTTAAGCTTAAGAAAAATTACTTCGCATCGGAGGCATAGGTGGGCAGGGGGGGGGGTTAAGGGATTATACCCCCAAAATCCCGACTATAGTCGACTTGCCCTTAAAATTTGGGGTACCCGGACACCCCCACCCCAAAATTTGGGGGTCTCATCCCAGTACTAAAAACGCTAAAAATGGGGTATTTGGCGTATACCCCAAAAAATTTTCGGGACACCCCCCGAATTCGGGGGGTCGGGTATACCCCCCAAAATCCGAGAGGCTGCTCACCTATGATCGGAGGTCACCAACCTCTGATGGCTTGGGGGAGGTAGTTCTATATTAGGGTATTAGAATTTTTGACAGTTAGGGGGTTGGGGGTCGAGAGTGTCAGGTGTGTTTTTTAAAAATCACCCTAAAGTGTGATTTTAAAAAAATCCTAGTGCTAAGTCCAGAGGAAGGGTGTTTGGGCAGGGGGGGCTAAAACTGCATTTGCCTAAAAATAATGCTTTTGCAACATTTGGTTTGTTTTAACACTTTAATAAATACACTAATAAAATTTATAATAAAAATTTTAGATTAAATTAAAAGTTTAGCTTAAAATTAGGAAACAAAACATTTTGCTTTTTGATGGATAGTTGGTATTGGTAGGAGAAGAGGAAAGGGGATAATCAAAAACAGTGGTTGGGTGGGTTTCAATAGCCTGAGGATGAGGAACGGTTTTAGGAGGGAGCGGAAGGGGTCAAAATGGCTCTTGGTGGGGGGGGGGGAGGTCAGGGAAGGGGTAGCCCACCAGGGGTCTTGGAAGAAGGGACGAAAGCCACACGGTATCCCTCGATGATCTATGACCCGAATTTCAAATTATATATCCGAAGATCTTTTTTGCGAGAATGTCAAATGTTGAAGGAATTTTTACCCTGATCAAATTATGTAAAGCCGTTCTTGAACAATTTATTTTTATCGCCACGTTTTCTGAACATTATTATTTCTTGTCTTTGAGCCACCAGGACCGTGCTGACCTTTGGGCAGCACCCAATTTTTTGGCATATCAAAAATAACAATTTGACTGGACGCGATATGTTTTTACCTTGACTATTATCAAAGCTTAGATTTATAAGCTGAAACTGTTAATTTCGAACTCGCTAAACAAAATTTTTGTCAGGGTTCAGCAAAAAGTATATGGTTTTTTTAAAAGATAAGACAGCGAAAAATAAACTTACTACTGCATAGAGCTGGGCAGCCTCCCGGATTTTTTTGGGGGAGAGGGTATACCCGCCCACCAAAATTTGGGACGGGGGACGGGAAGGGGAGTGTCCCGTGTCCTAAATTTTTTTTGGAGTATACATCAAATACCCTATTTTTAAGTACTGAGATGATATGAAAATGAGAACCCCCCACCCCAAATTTTAGGGGTGGCGTCGGCAATAATGGAGATTTTTTGTAGATATAACCCTCCGCCCACCTATGCCATTGCAAAAGGACAAAAATTTTAATATTTTGTGGTTTAAAGGCCTAGATACCAAAAATCCTTACGGCGTATTTATTTCTTTAGCAGTTTAATTTATACTTATTATTGCAAAATAACTTGGTCGGAAAAGTGAAAAAAATAAAGTTTGCAAATAAAAAACGATTTTCTGTATTTATATGACATCACTGATAATAATAGACTAATAATTTAACTACATTTACATACCTACTAAAATTTCAAAAATTGTAGAAGTGGAAAAGGATAAAGATGGTGTTTTAAACAATCGTAATATTCCATTAGTACAGAATACAACCCTATATAGCGATGGAAGATTTTCGACGTCTTCGACCATTCCGTTGAATGTTGTACCAGAACACAGCATTAATATTGCTGTAGGTAGGTATGAACTAAATACTAAAACGTTTATTTATTACACCCATAGGTGGGCAGGAGAGGAGGGTGGTTGTGTGGGGTAATACCCCCAAAATCCCGATTATAGCCGACACGCAACACCCCACCTAAAATTTGGATGTACCCCGGACACCCCTCTAAAATTTGGGCGCTAAAAATGGGGTATTTGAGGTATACCCCCAAAATTTTTTTTGACACCCCCCAAATTTCGAGGATCGGGTATACCCCCCAAATCCAGAAAGCTGGCCACCTCTATGATTACATCCACAGTGAATCGTTTTCGTTTGTTTTTTTCGTTAATGCATTGCATGTAATTTTATTTATAAAATTTAGTTAAAAGGATCAAAATTTTTATCTCAAAACTAATAATTAAATTTTGTTTTTAGCTAAGTTAACGCCGAAATCTTTAATTGATTTATATATTTCCAGAAGTTTTCTGCGGCTGTTCTTGTTTGCCTAATTATATTTTTTATATTTCTTCTGTTGTGTTAAATGAAAAGATTACTGTAGTAACCATAGGTGGGCAGCCTCTCGGATTTTTGGGGGGGTATAGGGGGGAGGGTCAAATTTTAGGGGGGGGTGTCCAGTAAGACCCAAATTTTAAGGGGGGGTGTACCCAATATTTCCGCGCTGCCTTAAAATGAGCTTAAAACGCGTAAAAAAACGTAAAACAAGCTTATAAATGTTTTAAAACTGTGTAAAATTAAAATAAGAAATTTTATTTTCTTAATATTTTTAATAAAAATGTGCAGTGGAGCAGTCAGGATTTCATTTCGGGGGCGTCAGTCTGGGGGAGGGGAGAAAAAGTGTTGTCAAAGCGGCGCGAAGCGTCGGCCGGGCGGGTCTGGGGGGTGTCCCCCCAGCCGCCGGAGGCGAAAATTTTTTAAAATATATACTAAAAACGGCTTAAAAATCGTCTCCTGGTGATCGCGTGAACATACCTTTTACTTTTGTTTTTTTACCTAATTTCTACATAATTTTCTGTGATCTTAAAAATTCAGTCAGGGGGTTCGGGGGAAACAATGCCCCCCGGAGGAGAAAATTTATAATTTGAGGCGCTAAAATACACTAGAAATTTTAATTCCAAATGATAGTAATTACAAAATTTAAGGTTTTTTATAGCTATACTATACATTTATAACATGTGTTTAAAACGTTAAAAAAAAGATAATAGTGTTTTATAGTAGTTTTATTAAACATGTATGCCTTAACTACTGAATGGGATAATCGATTTGAAATTGAAAAACTAAGATAAATTGCCAATTTAAACTGCCCGCGTAGCAGGGAAATTTAAACTGCCCGCGTAGCAGGGGAATTTAAAGGTAATAAAAGGTAATAAACGGGAAAATAAGGTAATAAGGTAATAAAATTTTTTAATCCTTTTATAACACTTAAAAATTTTTTTTGGGAGGCGAATTTGGGGGGGGGGGGGGTGTCCCCGACTACCCCAAATTTAAGGGGGGTGTCAGCGAAATCCGAAATTTTGGGGGGTATAACCCCCCCAACCCCCCCCCTGCCCACCTATGAGTAACGACTGTATTATTAACGACGTGACCATTCTGTTGTTAATAGGATCCTGTTTAAAATTTAAAATAAGTCACAACAGTAGCATTATATTTAATACAAATCGTAAGTCATTTTGCCGTAGTATTATAAACGCGATATTTTTTTCCAGCTCATTTGTTCTCCACGTCTAGTTCTACCACTCCCGCCTTAAACGGAAATATTAATGGTGTTGTGACACAACAAGCGCCGCAGCAACCTCCCTGGCTGTTCGAGAGCGCCGTTCCGGGACGTGCTAACGGCGGTGGTGGTTTTTTTCAGTACACCAGCTCTAGGCCCATTCCTCCGCATTTTTCAACCATCGAGTCAGAACGAAGCGGCCTGATCGGACCCGACCCGAATAATTTAACCTCGTTTTATCCCCGACCGTTTACACAGCCCGCCGACACCACTTTTGGCCCTCTAGCGACCTATTTAATCAGGAATTCTGCCATCATTACTACAGTGACTGACAGTCCGTTCCGATTTTTGGCCACTGCTTCTCCCGGAAAAACGACGTCGGAGGTTTTTTCCCCTTCCGGAACGATGACGACAGCACCATTGCCCAGAGGGGGAAGCGAGGGGACGGCCGGACCAACGGACCGGGATGTGGCCACACGAACACCACCGCCGTGGACCCCGCCCCCGCCACCGCTGAGAGCGCTCAACGAGCCACCGTCTGAAAAGACGCAGGTAAATAAAGACGTTTATAGATAAACCAGGGAAAGGGTGTGTTCGACCACGTAATTTCAATATTTTGCACCTCCCTCCAGAAAAAAAAATTCCGGACTTCCTCACAAACTTGATAATTTTATTATCTGGTTCTCCCCTCCTACACACCTGCTGCACTGCCCCCGGAGTTTTTTGAGGAGGGAAAATCCAAAATAAGGGGCACGGGCCACGGGGGGGCATTTCTTTTAAAACGGGGGGGGGCATTAAAAAAGAGGGACAAGCAGGGGAGAAAAGGAAAAAGAAGAAAAAAGGGACAAAAAAGCAAAATTTAAGTAAAAATAAATCTAAAATAGATAACAAAAGGCTAAAAACTGTTAAAAAAAAGTTTGGCAATGATGACGTCATAATAGGTCAAAAATGGCGCCATAAATTTGGGGTACTTTTTATTTTTGAGTGGGGGCTGGCAATAAAACGGAAGTCACAGCACAGCCACTAATATTCCCAGGGGGGGAAGGGCATTAACAGACCGTGCATAGGTCTGCTCCTAAAATTTGGTCTGGGCATTTTGACTTTGGCTTAAATTTAAAATCTAACTCTCCCTTTTTTGAGAAAATTTTAAATAGCTACAATTTTTATCCACAATTTTCTGCCAAACGTGAATATTAAACAAAAAAATCGGTATTTTACACTCTTTTTACGGTGTGCAGAAGTTTCGACTTTTACATTTCGTCTTTAAACGTATTTTTCAAGACGAGTTTTCATTCAAACAACAAAATGCTTGCGGCACAAAAATTTATCATAATAAGGTTTGCTTGATTTTCAAGCTTCGCTAAGGCTCAAGAAAAAATTTTTGTAAGCGTTTTAAGGCTCAGGTATTTGTTTTTAGTCTTTAAGTAAAAATAACCATTAAATAGAAATGTACCACGAAAAAGTTTTGTTTAACTTTTGATTTTGCTTAGGCTTATTAAATCCACGATTTTAGTTTCAAAATATTTGTTTTTACAACAACAAAAACGTCTTTTTTAAAGGGTTTAATCATACCAAAAACCTGAAAACTGTCTTTTAAATAGTACGTTCAAAAACGGTACCCAAAAGACGAGTTTTCCCGAGACGAGATGTTTAACGACAAAATGTTAAGGCCAAAAATATTGGAACCTCCTTTTTACACCTGAATACCCCCATTTTACTCACTAAATATTCAATAAAACTTAGTATTACCCTTTAAAACAAAATCGATGGTTTAAATTGTTTTGCTTTAAACCTGTGTTATATAATTTAAAACTGGACGGCAAGACATCTTTCTGGCACCAAGATCGAAAATTTTAAGCTCCAAAAGAAATTTCTAGGATCCAGCGTCGTCGATTCGGCGTCAAAAATCGAGGAACATGACTGCTAGTTACAGACTTACTAAATATAGGTATAGTACAAACTTTATCCCATTTTAGTGTGCATCAACCTCACGTACTTCGTTAACAGACGAGCAATATGAAAATCTTGTAACGCTAACTATGCTGCCTTTAGAGTTGGTAAGTGTTTGATTTTCTTCCTTGAGTAACTAACTTAAAAGCGGCCAGCCTTAATTTCGAATACCGACTGTTATTTTTTCTATGCACGTGCACATAGTTATAATTATAAAATGAACTGCGTACACCTAGACAGATTACCTGACGATCTATCTAGCTATACGCTGGTTCATTCCATAATTTTACGCCTGTTAAAAATACAATACAAGCCAGTGGCTTAAATTAAGGTGAATAATTTTAAGTCGTTGGCTTTGCATTTTACTCTTTTGATTTTTTTTAATTAGAAAATAATAGGTAAAAAACCTTAATGTTAAATCAAAACTACTATTATTGCTTTATTAGGTTTTTATATAGCTAGAAATGCTCAATTAGACCTTAAAAATTTGGAGCTAGTTAAAATTCGTATTCCAGTGGAGAGGGAGGGGGGTTAAACTAAACGTACATAGGTGAGAAAGAAGAGGGCAGGGTGGGGTCACCCCATACATGGGCACGGGGGGGGGGTTGGGGGGGTTAACCCCCCCCCCCCAAATTCTGAGAAGGGGGGTTTAACCCCCCCCCCTCAGAAGTGGTGGAGGAGAAAAGGTTAATAACCCCCCCCAATTTCGGAAAAATAAAAAAAATGTCTTTAAAATGACTTCTTCTAACTGCCTCCAAACTTAAGTTTTGAGGTCAAAATGAATGTTTTAAGCAATAAAAAGCTCAAAAATGCAATAAAAAGGCCTTTTTGACCTAGAATTAGCGTTTTTTACCTATTTTTCCTTCAAAATCGAAAAACGATATGGGTAAAATGCACTCCAGAAAAAAAACGATATGGGTATTTTGCGTTTCTCGGATTTTAACCCCCCCTAATTTGGGGTTTAACCCCCCCCACTCCGGACCAACTTGCCCATGTATGGGTCACCCCCCTAGCCTCGAAATTTTGGGACCCCCCTAGACGAAAATTTAGGGGTTTCCGAATTTTTTACCCCTGACGCCCCTCTAGATTTTGAAATCTGACCCCCCCTCCCCCCTCGGGAAAATTTTAGGTACTTTTTTTATACTAAATTTTCTTCCAAAAAGGTGAATTTTCATCACATATTCATGCTTTTACACCCTTTTTATACATGAATATGGCTTTTTATTCAATAAAATGTAGTATTATCCTATAAAAAGAACAATTATTAAAGTTATTATGGTTTAAAACTGTTTTGCTTTGGACACCGTACCCCACCTGACCCCCCTCTTTCGACCTCCGGTAGATTTCGAAAGGGGGGGGGGCGCGGGGTTTCGCACCCCGGGTCCAAATTTTAAGACGGGGGTCCCCCCCCTAAAAAGCTAGGGGGGTGGGGTGGGTTTTTTGGGGGTTTGGTTTTTTGTTTTTTTTTTTGTTTTGGTGGGGGCAAAGGGTAGCCTGACAACCCGAGTTGCGGACCTTTTTTTTGTGGGGGGGGGGGGGGTGTGCTGGGGGTGGGGCTGCTTTGGGGGGGCCTTTTTTCGGGGGGGGTTTTTCTCGGGGGGTGGCCTCCCCCCCCCTATCCCTGGGACCCCCCTCCTAGAATTCAAAATTCGATTTACCCCGGGTAACCACCCCCCTAGCTTCCCTGACCGTTCTCACCTATTTAAACGTATATAGAACTTTTTATAATTGGGCGGTAAATACTCTCGCCTTTTTTTCATGTCTGCTATGACAAAAGGTCAGTTTGATAATTTTGTTTGTCCAGTGTAAAATAAAAGCCAAAAATATAATTTTGAGTGATCTTAATAAAAGCCTTAAAAAATTTGATTCATTAATCCATTGAGAACGTTTTGTTTTTCTTTTTGCATAGTACCTACGTTAGACAATGTTTGCGTTTCCGCCATTATTAAATAAACAAAGGCCCAGCCAGACCTGTTGAGGCAGCAGACATTCAAAAAAACCTGTTTCGTTTACATAAAGCTAAAGAAAGATGGAAAGGGCTACTCGATTAAAACCCAAATTTGAATTAATTGGCAAAATTGTGAAGTGAGGAAGAAATTGAAACGGGGGAAGGCAATTGATTTTAAACCGGGGATACGCAAAAAAGGAGGCGAAACGGAAGAAAAGGGGCAAAAAAGTGAATTTTAAATAAAAATGGCATAAATTTCGCTAAAATAGGTTAAAAACTGCAAAAAAAAATCACAAAAATAGGTCAAAGATGGCTAGTAATTTTTTTTTTTAGCAAGAGGAACATTTAGGGATCGTGCACAGATTTAAAGGCCTTATTTACACAGAACAGGAGCAGCATAAGTAAAAAGCTATTACAATTTCACTTGTCATTCCGGTGTGAACCAGTCTGGTATGGTGTAGTCTTTTTCCGCTAATAGTCGCTTGTCGGTCGGATCCGGATGTATATAGCTAAATTGTTGGCAAAAATTTTTTTGCGTTACTTTACTGTTAATACTGTTAAATTGTTGTTTATTTTATCCAGATACAAAGGAAACAAACCTGTTTAAATATTTTAATAAATGAGTTATTTAATTATTAATATTGTTATTTTTAAGTTAAATTAGTATAATAATATTGATCATTTGCTATTATTATGGTGAGAGAACGGCTGATAAAACCGATTTTGTTTCTGCAACATTTTAAAATTAGTAAATTATGAGCAATTTTCGAAAAGATTATTCCAAAAGATCATTAGTAAAATTTTTGCTAATGGTGCTGGTGCCACATTTTTCTTTCCTCTTTTGTAAACATTCTTCATTCAAACAGATTCAGATTATAAAAATGGAAACATAGCTTTTGTGATCCATCCATAAGTGGGCGGGAGAAGGGGTTGGAAAGTTATACTACTGCCTCCAAAATCATGCAACTGACGACACCCCCCCCCCTACACTTGCTCCAAAGTTTTACTGTAGTCTGGACACGTTCTTAATAATTGAGGTCCTTATGGCCTCCTAAAAATTTTCGGGCGCTTGTACGGTGGCTAAATATTCACGTGTTTCGTTGCAGCTGTAAGAAAAAAAACGGAGATGGTAATCAGGGTTAAAATAAATTGGAGGTTTTTTTAAAGGGTATAACAAAATTTCTAGCAAATTTTAGGTGCTTTTGTTTGAAATTATGGTTTTCAGATTTATAAACCTCTTTTGCGACTGGTATCAGAAATCCCCCGCTTAACGGCTTAATCCAGAGTTCCTTTACCTCAGTCATTCAACTTTAAGTGTTATTTTTTATGTTTAACTAGTTTTGTTTTTTTTTAATTGTATATATTGAATACGATTCGGTTAATGTATATATGTGTGAATGAAGCAAATTAAAAATCATCTTTTTTACGTGGCCGGGGGGGGGGGGTGGCGCCCCCTTCCCCGAAAGGCTGGTAGAGAGAAGGGGATCCATTTAAAAACTTTATAACTTTTTAACGGTATGTTGAAAATTTTAGCACACCCCCCCCCTTTTGAAAAATTTGTATGGAGCAGTGGTTTGCCCAGGATTTTATTTCGGGGGGGGGGAGCAAATATTAACCCTGAAGAGGGGTCTGGGGGGGCAAGGTCAAGGGGCAGAACCATACATGGGCACGGGAGGGGGTTGGGGGGGTTAACCCCTATCCCCCCCAAATTCTGAAAAGGGGGGTTTAACCCCCTCCACTCAGAAGTGAGGGGTGGAGAAAAGGTTAACCCCCCTCCCCAATTTTGGAAAAATGACGGAAAAAAATGTCTTTAAAATGACTTCTAATTGCCTCCAAACTTAAGTTTTGAGGTCAAAATAAATGTTTTAAGCAATAAAAAGCTAAAAATGCCATAAAAAGGGCTTTTTTACCTAAAATTAGCGTTTTTTACCTATTTTTCCTTCAAAATCGAAAAACGATATGGGTAAAATGCACTCCAGAAAAAAACGATATGGGTATTTTGCGTTTCTCGGAATTTAACCCCCCTAATTTGGGGTTTAACACCCCCCCACTCCGGACCAGCTTGCCCATGTATGGGCAGAACCCCTTAAAAGGGGGGTCCGAGTCGGGGGGTAGCATGCCCCCCGGGAGAGAAAATTTTTAATTTACTTAAGGTGCTAAAATACACTGGAAATTTTAATTTCAGTTCCAGATGATACTTATTACAATATATAAGCTTTTTAGCTCTTTACATATAAAACATGTATTTGAAACGTTAATAAAAGGTTAATAGCATAGGTGAGAACAGTTCGGGCAGCTACCCGGGGTTACCAGGGGGTGGTTACCCGGGATAAATCGAATTTTGAATTCTAGGGGGGGGTCCGGACCCCCCTAGCTTTTTAGGGGGGTCGGGTGGGGTCCAGTGTCCAAAGCTAAACAGTTTAAAACCATAATAACTTTAATAAATTGTTCTTTTAATACTACATTTTACTGAATAAAAAACGATATTCTGGTTTAAAAAGGATGTAAAAAAACTTTGGCCTTCCACCCGGCGGTGGACCCCTCCCCCTAACGGACCTGAATAAAAACAACTATGGTAAGAGAAAGAAAAATTTTTGGCCGCGCGTTTTGAGTAAACTGATTTATTTAGCGAGTCACTGGCTAGTTTTATGCAAATAAGCAAAGCTAAACTCTTTATTTGGCGTCAAAGGTTAAGCATCTTAATGTCAACAAAATATTGATTGACGCCATTGTTGCTATTCCCAAATATCAGCCCTGTTTGTTTTAGCGTAATGTAACTGCTTAATTCTTGCAAAGACATGCTTTCAAACTCTTGATCAGTGTTTTTTAATATAGAGAATGTTTTTTGTTGTGTCAAAAAAACTAGTACTTAATCAAAAATATGATTGTTGTGATAGCAAAACACCGTGATTGATGGCGTAATTTAATTAGCTTTCGTCTGTTGTTTTTCGCGGTGTCAATAAACCAAATAAAAAGGCGCGTCTGCATCTGTGATTTATTTGAAAAAAAGAGAGTAACATACTAAGGGACTTTGAAAGTATTAATATTGTAATTTTAAACATTAAAATGATTGCTTTGCTGTACATTTTTTAATGATATCAATAAGAGATGATCTATTATTTTTTCTACCCAACGAATATGGCTACTAAAACTACTACTTTGTTTGTTATCTATTTTTATATACCACAAAAAATGTAAAAAATTTTTTTCTTTCCCAAGTCAAGCAAAAGATTCATTATTTGTGTTTTTTTTGAAATTTTACAGCTACTACTACCGTTTAAATTTAACGTATTTTTTTAGCAAAAAACAAAAAATCATTTTTTAGCAATTATTCTGTAAATTTTTTTTGATTATAGAGTTTTTATTTGTTTTTAAAGTTATATAATTTTTTTAAATTTTTCAAAATCTTTCATTTAATAATATTAAACAAGTGTGTTTTTTTAGTTTAAAGACCTTGATTGTGTACGAAGCTATTTTCGTAAAAAAAAACTATCACGTGAAAAAAGAAGTCATATCAGTTTATTTATATTATTTTAGTTGTGTTAAACTTTGGATACAAAATACCACTTTGGCGAAAACAGCATGCTACAACTCATTTTCCAACAAAAAACAAACAAATTTTCTAAATTTAGTCATGTTTTATGATTTTCGTAAAACAACTTCTTTATGGGAATGTTTAGATTAGATTTGCATAAAAAAATCACCAAAATCTGGTATCCGAATATATTTTAGCAGATAAGAAGAGTTTTTTTAGCTGAAAATAGGGTGTTTTTTAGTTCGGTACTTACCTGCACCTCTCGATCTACGGCCAGAGGTACGGCCTTGACATTGTGCCCTTGGCAACCTTTGATTAACATTTTAAAAAATTTGAAAAAACTATTGATTTTAAATTATTTCGTTTGCAAAAATGTGTATTATGTCTACTCAGCTGAATCATTTTTAATGCCAAAAATGGAAAACTAGATTTACGACCCGCGTTAATCGCATGAAAAGCCTCGGCGCACAATTAGTTCTTTTTAACGCGACCGGCAATAAACGCCCCTGTATCACTTTCCCTTCCCGTGGTTTGTGGAATTAATAGGAATTTTTTGTGTCTATTATTCCCTTTTTTAGAGCCGCCGCCCTGAAAGAAATTCGCTTTTTACGGAAGAGAAATTGTGCGAAAGCCTAGTGGGGATTCTTTCACCATTGTCCAGGTATAACATAACATCGGAGATAGTTGAACACAGTCACCAAATCTAGGGGGTGTTTACCCCGCGTAAATGACATTTGAAAATCTACGGGGGGTCAGACCTGGCAGGCGAGCCCCCCCCCCGGTTCCTTAGGAGGGATCGACCCCCTATGCCCCCTTTTATTGCCCCCCCCCCCGCCATGAGTCTATATGACGTTTTTTATATGATGAGTCTCGCGATTTTTTGGTTTTTAGTATTTTTATTCTGATTTTAGACTATTTTTCTTATTATTTCGCTTTTTTTGTCTTTTTTCTTTTCTTCTTTTTTTCTCTTTTTTCTCTCTCTCTTTTTCTTCTGCTCGCTCTCTGTCATCCGCTCGTTTAAGTTGCCGTTTGGTTGCCCGTGAGGGGGGGCGGTGGGGGGTCCAGGGGGGTCGCCCGCCATTCCCGTCGTCACCCATAGGTTTTTAGAGGGGGGTTGACCCGGGGTGGAAAATTTTGAAACCTAGAGGGGGGTCAGGAGGGGTCCAATGTCCAAAGCAAAATACTTTTAAACCATTAAAGGCTTAATAATAGTTTCTTATAAGATAATATTAATACATTTTATTGAATAAAAAGCGATATTTTAGTATAAAAAAGGTATAAAAACATGAATTTGTTTCAAAAATTCACGTTTTTGGAAGAAAATTTAGTATAGAAAAGTACTAAAAATTTTCTCGAGAGTGGAGGGAGGTCAGATTCAGATATCAAAATCTAGAGGGGAGTCAGGGCTAAAAAATTAGAAAATTTGGGGAAAATTTAGTCTTTTATCTTTTAACATGAATAATACCAACCAACGTTATGAGTCAAGATCACAATGATTTTATACTAATTTTGGTTCTTTTTTGGTAGTAGGGACCCACCGGATATCCAATCCGATCCGGCCGAATTTTTTTTTTCAGATCCGGTAAATGCCGGATTTTTTTCAGTATCAATGTCAATCATAATTTTTTTGCTTTTTTTGTTAGACTTATAAACTAAAAAAATACACGTTGCTTTAATACTATTTGTGCAGCAGAACATTGCTAATGATTCGCACTTCCCCTTATGAAGAAGACCTTAGTCTATACATCAATACATGGTCAACCAATGAAATAGACTAAACATCAAATAAAATTGACTATTTTGCTTTTTTATATGTTAGACTTTTAAAGTGAAGAATTATATAATTTAAATTAAAATGCAAGTGCCACACAAAATTTTACATTTATTTAGTTATATTGAAATGTGTCAAATGGCAGTGTTGTTAGTATTTGGAAACATTTTTCTGTTAAAGCTTCAGATGAAACATGCTGTTTGTCAACTTTGTTTGCCAGCCAATGTTGGAGAGTATAAAATAGGTTCAACTGCAACAAATAAAGAGTTTAGTATACAAATACAACACCAATGTGGTGAATAGCTTTGTAGTCATAGATGAACAAGGGGGGTAAGGTGGGCTCCCCCTCTCATAGCCTCGAAATTTTAGGCCTCCCCTTTAGAAAAAAAAATCCAGCCCCCCCCCCCCCATCCCCCCAAATTTTCGAATTTTTTATCACTGACCCCCCTTTAGATTTTGAAATCTGACTCACACACCCTCTCCCATCGAGAAAATTTTAAGTACTTTTTTATACTAAATTTTCTTTCGAAAATGTGAATTTTTAACACAAATTCATTTTTTATACTTTTTTTATACCAGAACATCGCTTTTTATTCAATAAAATGTAGTATTATATTAGCTTCAATTTAACCTTTAATGGTTTAAAAGTATTTTGCGACATTGGACCCCACCTGACCCCCCCTCTATGTTTCAAAATCTTCTACCCTTGTCTATGTCAAAGTTTTTTGTGTTTGAAGTAGAGCAGGCCAGCCCCACAGGTGTGCTGGAGTATTCTTTCCCACGGGTCCGACCTTCCGTCGTGCGTATTTAGTGGGTTGCACCTAAACCTCGGCGAACCATTATAAGCATCGGTGGACGCATAGGTGGGCAGCCTCCTGGATTGTGGGGGGGCATACCCGGGTCGACCCCCCCTAGAAAGCTAGGGGGGTTCCACCACCCCTAGGAAAGGAACCCCTCCTAGATTTTGAAATGTCATTTACCTGGGCTAAACACCCCCCTAGTTTCGGTGCCCGTGTTCATGTATGTTTGTAGTGGATAGCCTTTTCAACAAAATTGGTAAAGCTGGACATCATATCCAGGGATACTCAGATGATGTATATAACCATACTGGTTCAAGGAAAATATCTGGACATAATATAGCGGCAGATCAAGCTCAGGCTGTTTTAGTGCAGGTAGAAGAAAGATGTGAAGAACAAGGACTCTCAATAAATCTTAACAAAACTGAGATGGTACTTTTTACTCACAAAAGAAAGGTGCCAAATGTTCAGTGGCACAAATTATTTGGTACA
>JASAMX010027736.1:0-28525 GCA_030248175.1 Microlaimidae sp. YZB2_3 | reverse complement strand
ATATGTTTAGGTTTTCGGTGGCTTGGGCTTGTAGGTGCTGTTGACCTTAGCAACCAGAAAGCGGGTTTGAGCATGGGCCATTAATGAACATAGTTACCAGAGCTAAGAATTTTTACTGTAGATAAATGGTATTTTAAAATCTAGGAGTCAGTGACGTGCCCAGGATTTCATTTCAGGGGGAAGTCTGGGGGGCGGTAAACACTAACCCTGAAGGGGGGTCTGATGAGCGAGAGCCCCCCAGCGGGGTCAAGCACACCAACCTTTTTTTAACACAATTTTTAGCAAAAACCATGCAGCCAATACATCCATCTAACAGAATCACAGCCAATGACCAAAGACCAAGAGAGATAAAACATACCTTCCAATCAAAACTTGGACCAACAGCAGCCAAAAGTTTTTACAACCACATGCTTACAGAAAAAACCATCCATTTAAACATCCACTCATATTTTGTGAAAGAAAACATTTCACAACTTCAACCTAACGCGCTATTAGAAAGAAAACCGCAACTAATCAACAAGCGAGCAACAACTCCCCAGGAAGCCAAGAACCTTCCTGGCACAACTTAGATCCGGACATTGCCACAGCCTCAACTTGTTCAAATCCAGAATCCACAACTCCATTAAAAACAAATGCCCCCACTGCAGGGGGAACCTCATGACGTGAAACACCTTTTTATATGCCCTTAACATCCAACAATACTCAAAATAGAAGATCTATGGGAAAGACCAGTGGATGCTGTCAGGTTCATAGAGGGTATCACCTAATGCCCCGGCAATGAACAACAACAACACGGGTTATCTCCCGAGTATTCGAGGACTACATGAGCATTGACGTGGCCGCCCAGGACGACAATCTCTCTAAATTTCTCCAGAATTGCGAACAAAATTCGCTGAAGGTAAAAATTGAGTTGTTGTTTTTGGGGGATTTTAGGAATCCATTGAAATTTTATTTTATTTTATTTTATTTTATTAAAATTTGCAAAAGTGCAGGAGTAGTGAAGGCATATAATTCATGCAATGAAACCACATACCCCTTTACAATTAATATAAACCTTAAGGGTTTAATGAAAAAACGAATTACCCCTTTTTATTTTTATTAACTCCCATTAAATTAACCTTAGACACTACTTTAAAAATTACTAGAATTATAATCAATAATGGTTACAATAAAACATTAAAACAAACAATATTGGTATTGGTAAAACATGTTTGTATGCAAGAAAAATTCTAATCTTAGACTGAGCGCTGTATTTTTGACCTCGATTTTTCCAGAAAAAAATATGCACTTGCGCTAATTTTTTAGTGTGGAAAATGGCAAATTTAGATAAGAAATTCAAATGATCAATATTGTTACAATGTTGAACGTGTTTTCACTATCAGTGTTAGTAGTGTATTACAATTGTAGTTGGAATTTATATCTGCTAATTTATTTTTATAACATTTTTTAGTTGTAAAGCCTTTTTATTATCCTAGAAATCTTTGTTTTATCGCATTTTTGTGAAATTTGTTTTTACTTTTTATCTAATTTCTCAGCTAAAAACAGGGGCGCTAGTCGGTTAAACAGAAGAGGGGGGGCAACCAGAGAGGTTAATTTGTGTGTTGTTTAATATTTTGAACGGTTTATTTAGAATTTTTTTAAATAAAAAAAGTTGATTTAAGCCCGACCGAAGCAGGAAACAACAACAAGTGCCATTACCGTTGTCTTCCTTCGGGAGATCTGTTCATGTTTTTCAAGCGAACCATTTTTTTTTTTAACGAGTTTACAACTCAACCCCAGAAATTGTTGGCAAAATTAGCGCCCGTCTTTAAAAAATATTTGAAAGAATATGCGATCAGGTAATGGATCACGATCAGTTATACTAAAATGTTGTGAACTAAAAAAGCATATTTTAATTAAAGCATATTTCGCTAACGGAATGGTAGATTTATAATTATATTAATCTAATTTCTAGCTATAGTCCCAATTGCTACAATAATAATTATCGTGTAAAAGACCATTTTGGAAGATGATCCCCTGTGCTCGTTTAAAAAATTAGCAGTACAGAGGTTTCTCAACTATTGGGATTTTAAGGATGAGGTATAGCGACTTAAGGGCTTTTGTTACCTTTCAAAGTGCAAAAATAATACGCACTTGCCAAAAAATTAATACTCTTATTAAAAAAATTTTAATTCAGACAAAAATAATAGAATAATATCAGTGTATCTGAAAGTCATAGCTAAACAAGTGATATGACCTTCGTTTGAATAACATATGTATTTGTACCAAAGTAATCTAAATTGTTGGGTTGGGTTTTCTACTCTTGGTATCATTTATTAACATAGATGAGAGCGGTCGGGGGAGCTAAAAGGGGGGTGATTACCAGGGGTAAATCAAATTTTGAATTCTAGGAGGGGGGTCCCAGGGGGTCCGGACCCCCCCCCCCCTCCCAGCTTTTTAAATTGGTCGACCCCGGGTGCGAAATTTTGAAATCTAGAGGGGGGTCAGGTGGGGTCCGGTATCCAAAGCAAAACAGTTTTAAACCATAATAACTTTAATAATTGTTCTTTTTATTGGATAATACTACATTTTATTGAATAAAAAGCCATATTCATGTATAAAAAGGGTGTAAAAGCATGAATATGTGATGAAAATTCACGTTTTTGGAAGAAAATTTAGTATAAAAAAGATACCTAAAATTTTCCTGAGGGGGGAGGGGTCAGATTTCAAAGCCTGAGGGGGGTCAGGGGTAAAAAATTCGGAAATTTGGGGGAGGGGGGGCACCTAGTTTTTCGTCTCGGGGGGGGCCCCAAAAATTTCAAGGCTCGGGGGGTGGACCCCACCCTGCCCCCCCCTTTCTCACCTATGATTATTAAAAATATTTTCTTTTTTTAAAAATCTCCAATGCTGCTGAAAAAGAATAACAATTAAAATACAACTTAACTATGACATAATTGCTGCACGATATCATTTTTGCGCGGCCTTTTTTTCACAATATTTTATAATAATGACAATTATATTCATAGATGAACAAGGGGGGGGGGGTTAGGGTGGGGTCCACCCCCCCTAGCCTCGAAATTTTGGCCCCCCCTAAAAAAAATCCAGGGGGGCCCTCCCCTCCCCCCAAATTTTCGAATTTTTTACCCCTGACCCCCCTCTAGATTTTGAAATCTGACCCCCCCCCTCCCCTCTCGAGAAAATTTTAAGTACTTTTTTATACTAAATTTTCTTCCAAAAACGTGAATTTTTTACACAAATTCATGTTTTTACACCCTTTTTATACCTGAATATCGCTTTTTATTCAATAAAAAGTAGTATTATCTTATAAAAAAACTATTATTAAACCTTTAATGGTTTAAAAGTATTTTGCTTCGGAAATTGGACCCCACCTGACCCCCTCTAGGTTTCAAAATCTTCCATCCTGGGTCGACCCCCCCTAGAAAGCTAGGGGGGGTTCGACCCCCCTAGGACCCCCCTCCTAGATTTTGAAATGTCATTTACCCGGGGTAAACACCCCCCCCCCTCTGGCTTTTTGACCGTGTTCATCTATGATTATATTACGATTGCGTGCCTCTTTTTTCAGAATTCTGGCTCACAATTTGCCCAAAATCAGCACTGCCCAGGTGACGAGCACGGCTGGTCTCATCCAGGCCCTTTTGAAAGACGGGGACGTTAGTCGGCTGTCGGAAGACGAGCGCTTCCTCACCTCTTGCATCCTCACAACGGCGGAATTCTGCTCGGAGACCAGTCAGCAACTACAGGATAAGCTGAAGGAACGCGTCACGGAGCCCACTTGGCAGAGCAAAGTCAGATTTTTGTTGTGGTCATTAACATCGGGTTTGTATGATTTGGTAGATAGATGAGGACTTTTTTAGAAAGTATAGCCACGTATATTTTGAGGCCAATAATGTTAAATTTTAACAATTAACTTACAATGAAATTTAAAAAAATGCTTTCGGATCAAGAAGTAGCTCTATTTTGATACGAGGAAATTTCTTTCAGATTACTGCTAAACTACATAGGCAGACTTGTGCACAGTCTGGAAATGCCCCCTACTTTATTGATAGATTTGGCTCCCCGGTTTTATTGCCCCCCCCCGCCCAAAAATGAAAAAGTATCCAAAAAAATTGCGCCTTTTTTGACCTATTATGACGCCATCATCGCGAAATTTTTGCAGTTTTAGGCCTACTTTAATGCATTTTAAGCCATTTTAGACCAATTTTTAACTTAATTTTGCTTTTTTGTCCTTTTTTCCTTTTTCCTTCGTTTTTTCTCCTTTTTTCTCCCCTGCTTGCCCCCTCGTTCTATTGTCTCCCCCCCGTTTCAAAAAAGCGCCCTCCGTGTCCCCCCATTTTGGAATTGCCCCCAATAAAACTCCGTGGAGGCAGTGCTCAGATCTGCATAGGGATGCTTATTTGTAACGTCGGCTAGTTGATTATGATGAATTTTTGCATTTTTTTTAGATCAGCATGAGCGGGGAACAAGACCTGTTTCACAACATTATCAGTAGCGCCTTGGCCGTCCTGGTCCAGGACTTGGACTTAGCCTGCGATGCCGCCCTTCAGGTCATGACCAAAACCAACTGGAGCTCCATCGACGCAGTCGGGGACGAGTCCAACTATATCACTTCCATTAAAGTGTGCTTTGTTTTTCTTGTCATAAAGTATACGGGTTTTTTATCTGAGATAAAGGTGACGAAAACAAAACATAAAAAAAAACAAAAAAATGGAGACAAAATAATTGTAAAATTTATGATTGAATACAAAATTTTTGCTGCTGTCTCATTTTATTGAAGTGCGTTCGTTTCCTTATCAGCAAATAAAATGGTCAAACTAGCAGTTTAGATGGAAATAATGGGGGGAACTTCATGTTATTATACAAAAAATCGTGATGGTTGTACTCATGGGCGTAGCCAGGATTTTGGAAGGGGGGTTCCGTCCAACCCTCAACAAAATTTCGGAAAGGGGGATCCAAATCTTAAACGTTATAAAAGGGCTAAAAAAAGAATATTTCATGCCAAATACTACACTATTTTCTTATTAATTTCAATTAAAAAAGTCCTTAAAACAAAGAAAAAAATTTTTACAAACAATTTTATAGGTACGTTAATATTTTTGATTTCCAAAACATTATTAATTTAACAACTAACAATAAGTGCAGTGAATTACGGTTGAACAACGCAAAGTGCAAGAAAATGTCTTTAAAATTATATTCTCCTAATCTTTAAATTTTTAATCTTCCTAACAACCTAAAAGGAAGGGTCCAGCGTAGTCGCACCAAAATTACAAAACAAAGTAGCACAAATTTGTGGAAGTAGAGACCAATTAAAACATTGAGAATGTTTTGATTATTTTACTATTAATAATGTTTAGGAAATCAAAAATATTAAGGTATCTATAAAATTGTTTGTAAAATTTTTTTTTTGTTTTATGGACTTTTTTAATTGAAATTAATAAGAAAATAGTGGAGTATTTGGCATAAAATATTCTTTTTTTAGCCCTTTTATAACGTTTAAGATTTGAATCCCCGTTTCCGAAATTTTGTTGAGGGTTGGACGGACCCCCCTTCCAAAATACTGGCTACGCCCATGAGTACAACCATCACGATTTTTTTGTATAATAGCATGAAGTTTCCCCCATTGTTTCCATCTAAACTGCTAGTTTGACCATTTTATTCGCTGATAAGGAAACGAACGCACTTCAATAAAATGAGACAGGAGCAAAAATTTTGTATTCAATAATAAATTTTACAATTATTTTGTTTCCATTTTTTTGTTTTTTTTATGTTTTGTTTTCGTCACCTTTATCTTAGATAAAAAACCCGTATACTTTATGACAAGAAAAACAAAGCACACTTTAATGGAAGTGATATAGTTAGACTCGTCCCCGACTGCGTCGATGGAGCTCCAGTTGGTTTTGGTCATGACCTGAAGGGCGGCATCGCAGGCTAAGTCCAAGTCCTGGACCAGGACGGCCAAGGCGCTACTGATAATGTTGTGAAACAGGTCTTGTTCCCCGCTCATGCTGATCTAAAAAAAATGCAAAAATTCATCATAATCAACTAGACGACATTAAAATAAGCATCCTTATGCAGATCTGAGCACTGCCTACACGGAGTGTAATTGGGGGCAAATCCAAAATGGGGGGACACGGAGGGCGCTTTTTTGAAACGGGGGGGAGACAATAGAACGAGGGGGCAAGCAGGGGAGAAAAAAAAAGCAAAAAAAGGAGAAAAAACGAAGGAAAAAGCAAAAAAAGGACAAAAAAGCGAAATTAAGTTAAAAATTGGTCTAAAATGGCTTAAAATGCATTAAAGTAAGCCTAATACTGCAAAAATTTCGCGATGATGGCGTCATAATAGGTCAAAAAAGGCGCAATTTTTTTGGATACTTTTTCATTTTTGGGCGGGGGGGGGCAATAAAACCGGGGAGCCAAATCTATCAATAAAGTAGGGGGCATTTCCAGACTGTGCACAAGTCTGCCTATGTAGTTTAGCAGTAATCTGAAAGAAATTTCCTCGTATCAAAATAGAGCTACTTCTTGATCCGAAAGCATTTTTTTAAATTTCATTGTAAGTTAATTGTTAAAATTTAACATTATTGGCCTCAAAATATACGTGGCTATACTTTCTAAAAAAGTCCTCATCTATCTACCAAATCATACAAACCCGATGTTAATGACCACAACAAAAATCTGACTTTGCTCTGCCAAGTGGGCTCCGTGACGCGTTCCTTCAGCTTATCCTGTAGTTGCTGACTGGTCTCCGAGCAGAATTCCGCCGTTGTGAGGATGCAAGAGGTGAGGAAGCGCTCGTCTTCCGACAGCCGACTAACGTCCCCGTCTTTCAAAAGGGCCTGGATGAGACCAGCCGTGCTCGTCACCTGGGCAGTGCTGATTTTGGGCAAATTGTGAGCCAGAATTCTGGAAAAGAGGAGCACGCGATTCGTAATATAATCATAGATGAACACGGTCAAAAAGCCAGAGGGGGGTGTTTACCCCGGGTAAATTACATTTAAAAATCTAGGAGGGGGTCCTAGGGGGGTCGAACGCCCCCTAGCTTTCTAGGGGGGTCGACCCAAGATGGAAAATTTTGAAACCTAGAGGGGGGTCAGGTGGGGTCCAATTTCCGAAGCAAAATACTTTTAAACCATTAAAGGTTTAATAATAGTTTTTTTATAAGATAATACTACATTTTATTGAATAAAAAGCGATATTCAGGTATAAAAAGGGTGTAAAAACATGAATTTGTGTAAAAAATTCACGTTTTTGGAAGAAAATTTAGTATAAAAAAGTACTTAAAATTTTCTCGAGAGGGGAGGGGGGGGGGTCAGATTTCAAAATCTAGAGGGGGGTCAGGGGTAAAAAATTCGAAAATTTGGGGGGAGGGGAGGGGCCCCCCTGGATTTTTTTCTAGTGGGGGGCCCCAAAATTTCGAGGCTAGGGGGGGGGTGGACCCCACCCTAACCCCCCCCCCCCTTGTTCATCTATGAATATAATTGTAATTATTATAAAATATTGTGAAAAAAAGGCCGCGCAAAAATGATATCGTGCAGCAATTATGTCATAGTTAAGTTGTATTTTAATTGTTATTCTTTTTCAGCAGCATTGGAGATTTTTAAAAAAAGAAAATATTTTTAATAATCATAGGTGAGAAGAGGGGGCCGGGTGGGTCCCACCCCCTAGCCTTGAAATTTGGGGCCCCCCCCCTAAACGAAAATCTAGGGGCCCCCCCTCCCCCCAAATTTTCAAATTTTTTACCCCTGACCCCCCTCTAGATTTTGAAATTTGACCCCCCTCAAGAAAATTTTAGGTATCTTTTTTATACTAATTTTTCTTCTAAAAACGTGAATTTTCATCACATATTCATGCTTTTACACCCTTTTTATACATGAATATGGCTTTTTATTCAATAAAATGTAGTATTATCCAATAAAAAGAACAATTATTAAAGTTATTATGGTTTAAAACTGTTTTGCTTTGGATACCGGACCCCACCTGACCCCCCTCTAGATTTCAAAATTTCGCACCCGGGGTCGACCCCCCCCTAAAAGCTCAGGGGGTGCCGGGCCCCCTGGGACCCCCCTCCTAGAATTCAAAATTTGATTTATCCCGGGTAACCACCCCCCTAGCTTCCCCGACCGTGCTCACCTATGTTAATAAATGATACCAAGAGTAGAAAACCCAACCCAACAATTTAGATTACTTTGGTACAAATACATATGTTATTCAAACGAAGGTCATATCACTTGTTTAGCTATGACTTTCAGATACACTGATATTATTCTATTATTTTTGTCTGAATTAAAATTTTTTTAATAAGAGTATTAATTTTTTGGCAAGTGCGTATTATTTTTGCACTTTGAAAGGTAACAAAAGCCCTTAAGTCGCTATACCTCATCCTTAAAATCCCAATAGTCTAGAAAAAATGCTGTACTGCTAATTTTTTAAACGAGCACAGGGGATCATCTTCCAAAATGGTCTTTTACACGATAATTATTATTGTAGCAATTGGGACTATAGCTAGAAATTAGATTAATATAATTATAAATCTACCATTCCGTTAGCGAAATATGCTTTAATTAAAATATGCTTTTTTAGTTCACAACATTTTAGTATAACTGATCGTGATCCATTACCTGATCGCATATTCTTTCAAATATTTTTTAAATACGGGCGTGAGTTCTGCCAACAATTTTTGGGGTTGAGTTGTAATCTCGTTCAATTGTAAAATGGTTCGCTTGAAAAACATGAACAGATCTCCCGAGGAAGACAACGGAATGGCACTTGTTGTTGTCTCCCGCTTCGGTCGGGCTAAATCAATTTTTTTTATTTAAAAAAAATTCTAAATAAACCGTTCAAAATATTAAACAACACACAATTAACCTCTCTGGTTGTTTTTTTTTTTTGTTTAACCGACTAGCGCCCCTGTTTTTAGCTGAATAATTAGATAAAAGTAAAAACAAATTTCACAAAAATGCGATAAAACAAAGATTTCTAGGATAATAAATAGGTTTACAACTAAAAAATGTTATAAAAATAAATTAGCAGATATAAATTCCAACTACAATTGTAATACACTACTAACACTGATAGTGAAAACACGTTTATTCATATTGATCATTTGAATTTTGATCAAAATTTGCCATTTTCCACACTAAAAAATTAGCGCAAGTGCATATTTTTTTCTGGAAAAATCGAGGTCAAAAATACAGCGCTCAGTCTAAGATTAGAATTTTTCTTGCATACAAACATGTTTTACCAATACCAATATTGTTTGTTTTAATGTTTTATTGTAACCATTATTGATTATAATTCTAGTAATTTTTAAAGTAGTGTCTAAGGTTAATTTAATGGGAGTTAAATAAAATAAAAGGGGGTATCGTTTTTATTAAACCCTTAAGGTTTATATTAATTCTAAAGGGGTATGTGGTTTCATTGCATGTTAAATTATGCCTTCACTACTCCTGCACTTTTGCAAATTTTAATAAAATAAAATAAAATAAAATAAAATTTCAATCGGATTCCTAAAATCCCCCAAAAACAACAACTCAATTTTTACCTTCAGCGAATTTTTGTTCGCAATTCTGGAGAAATTTAGAGAGATTGTCGTCCTGGGCGGCCACGTAGATGCTCATGTAGTCCTCGAATACTCGGGAGATAATCCCGGAGAACTGTGCCACGGGTTTCACTTCCGGTGGCTCTGTTGGATCCTTTGGAGGACTATTGGGACGGGGCTCTCCCTGCGATGACAGACGGGTTTTGACCTGGGGCTGAAACACACGGGAGAGTTACCGGACATTTATTACTTAAAGATGCGATAAAGAGTTCAACTTTTTGTCTTCGATTTTTATAAACAAAACACGTTGAGCTCCCTGCGCTCCTTTTTGTAACTTTTTGTTGTTGTTGTTGTTGTTCTTAGCCGGGGCATCGGGTTATACCCTCTAAGAACCTGACCGCATCTACTGGTCTTTCATATAGATCTTCTATTTTGAGTGTCGTTGGATGTTGAGGGCATATAAAAAGGTGTTTGACATCACGAGGTTTGCCCCTGCAGTGGGGGCATTCCTTTTTAATGGAGTTGTTGATTCTGGATTTAAACGAGTTGAGGTGGTGGCAATGTCCGAATCTAAGTTGTGCCTGGAAGGTTCTTGACTTTCTGGGGAGTTGTTGCTCGCTTATGTTGATTGGTGGCGGTTTTATTTTTAATAGTGCGTTAGCTTGGAGTTGCGAAATGTTTTCTTTGTCGAAATATGAGTGGATGTTTGATTGGATGGTTTTTTCTGTAAGCTTGTGGTTATAGAAACTTTTGGCTGTAGGTCCAAGTTTTGATTGGAGGGTGTGTTTCATCTGTCTTGGTCTATGGTCATTGGCTGTGATTCTGTTAGATGGGTGTGTTGGCTGCATGGTTTTTGCTAAAAATTCTGTTGAAAGAAGGTTGGTGTGGCTTTCGATTGGTAGGACTTTAGTCTTTTGATGACAATGGTCGGTTGGGGGCCATTTTGTGGCAGCCGGTTGGGTGTCCTATAGCTTTGTAGGAGGTGACTATTGTTTTTTTCTGTTGATCCTTGACTTTTTTGTCCAAATATTTTTAACCATTTAAAATAAAATGACCTTTAAAAAATTGCTTAAATAGGATTTTAAAAGTCTTATTTTGGTTTTTTTTAAATTAATCATTATTTTCTTGAATCACTAAAAATGGACAATGAAAAATAATATTTTAAAAAATCATGAAAATTGAAAAACAAAACTTTTGAATATGCGCATAGATATTGTACCTTTAATAAAAAAGAGAAGATACTAAAAGGCATCAATGTCGCCATTTGACTCAAAAAAGAAAAATCAAGATGCCTTCCTGAGAACATCACATTTTTTTTAGAACAAAAAACATAACAATAGCTGTTGAATAAAAATTAAAAAACATTAAAATTCTTAGTCTCAAATTAAGTTGGATTAAGAATAAAATCTTTAAAAATATTCAAAACAAGTTTTACTTTGTCCACAGGAGGGGGCGGTTTTGGAGGAGGATAGCGCTTGCTGAGGATGCTTTCAAAAGCTCTGGTTTTGGAAACGGCGTGAAGCAGTAATTTCATGTCGATCTCTTGTAACCGCTTCCGCATCACCTTTTCTAACATCTCCCTAAACAAGAAACGAAAATTAAATAAAAATATCTTTTGTTGTTTTAGATTGAAAAAGAACATCTTTTTTAAGCAAGTCAGAAAGAAAATTCTACACAGGCAGAATTTAAAAACTTGGAATTTTGCTTCCCTCCCACCTTCCCTTCTAGTTATACACCCTCTTAAATCCAGGAAGTTAATCTCCCTTAGGTCGACTCTCCTAGCTAGGAGCTAAGAGGATCGTCAGACCACTCCTAGCAGTGGCGTGCCCAGGGGGGGGGGGCGGGGGCGGCCGCCCCCCCCCAAAATCCGGCGAAGCCGGATTTTTTCGTAAGGGGGTAAGGGCCCTTACGTTTTTTAAATTTTGGGAGAGAAAAATTTTTTTCTTTAGTATTTATACAGAAACTTTCCTGATGCCTTCCAAAAGCATACAAATAGTCAAAAAACCAAAATTTCCCCGCTACGCGGGTAGTTTAAATTGACAATTTATCTTAGTTTTTTGATTTCAAATCAATTATCCCGTTCAGTAGTTAAGGCATACATGTTTAATAAAACTACTATAAACACTATTATCCTTTTATTAATGTTGTAAACACATGTTTTAAATGTATCGGTATAAAAAAACCTTAAATTTGTAATAAGTATTATCTGGAATTAAAATTTCCAGTGTATTTTAGCGCCTTAAATTAAAAATTTTCTCCCCCCCCCCGGGGGGAGGGACATCTGTCCCCCGGACCTCCCTGACAAGGGGCTCTGCCCCTTGACCCCGCTGGGGGGCTCTCGCCCCCCAGACCCCCCTTCAGGGTTAATATTTACCCCCCACCCGAAATGAAATCCTGGGCACGCCACTGACTCCTAGATTTTAAAATACCATTTATCTACAGTAAAAATTCTTAGCTCTGGTAACTATGTTCATTAATGGCCCATGCTCAAACCCGCTTTCTGGTCGCCGGTAGGTCAACAGCACCTACAAGCCCAAGCCACCGAAAACCTAAACATATGAAAATCGTTGCATACCATTATGTCTCATTTTTACCTGGTAATGGTGCAAAACTCAAACGTCATTCTTCTGCCCATATCCCAATCGGAGGGAAATAGGTTTTCCTGCTTCCGCTCAAACTCCGTCATTTTCCCAGTGAACCAACGATATCTTAAAAAAATGAAAATTACCAGCTAAGTTGATTGGCTTTAAAGCCAATTATGGTTTATAGATCAATAAAAGAGTAGATTAAAAAATTAATACATTCTTTGTAATAAATAATACCCTCTGGTTACAAAATAAACTGCCTCAATAGTAAATAAAGATAGTACTAATGTTATTGTTATAATCAAAGAATTACTCTGAATACATTTTTTTAGAAAAACATGATTAAAATCAAAAATTTAATTATCGTTATAATAAAGTTTAGCTTGAATTAAGGTTTTTGCTTAGATTGCTTAGGGAAACGAAAGTTTAAAATTCATGGTTACGTTTTTCATGAGTTTTATTATGATATCTTCAAAAATTTTATAAATTTTATCACGATGACAAAATCTTACTGTAATAACCCAATTAATTAAAAATAATTCTTTTAGTTTTCATAGTTTTATTGTTACGAAATTCCTTATCTAACAGATTTATCGCTGTTTCTAAAAATCTTGGTTGCATTCCTGAGCGTCTGGGGCGAGAAGCTTAGAGCTCACGAGGTGCATTCCTCGTCTGCCTATAAAAATAAATGTATCAAGTTGGTCGACCATTGAAACTAATTCTGCGTTTGGTGGTCGGTTTCTCTAGCGATCATCTTGCTCCGCCACTTCTCGCCACAAGCGACAAGGATTCTCAAGCTCGTTAGGAGCGAGATCGAGAGTTCCACAGATCTTTTCTTGTCAGAACTTAACCACTTCCCGCTCCTTAAGCTGTGCCAGCCCATTAGTAATCTATTAGTAATTTACAGCTACCGGGCTTAATAAAACTATAAAGGCTATTGACCTAATAAAACTATAAAGCGGGAACGCGACTAAATTTGGAACTTCATCTCAGACTAACAAAGAGAACTTACGCTAGCAACCAGAACGTACGCTACAATACTATTTATTTAATAGTTGTTTTTTTTTGAAGAATGCTAAGAGTATAAACGTTTGAATAATAATAATAATAAAACCACACAGAACCACACTACTTTTAATAAATAAAATATTGCCTTTTATTAATATCATCAAGCCAAGCACTATCTTGAGTATCGTCAAATAAGAGCACATATTCTGCCAGTTGTTGTTGCACATACCTAAAAAAAATAAACAAAATAATCTGTGTTTATACAGATTCATTTTCAAAATCTGCCGGGTGGTGTGGAATTCCTCCTCGTGGTGCCTGGCGGGAAACGTTAATAAAAAGATGGAGGTTGTGTGAGGAATTTTAATAAAAAGTTAACACAGTGAGATTACCAAAGTTTTTGTTATTAAATATAGAAAATTTTTGCTATAAATAGAATATTTTTTAAAAATAATTGAAATAGTAACAGTTAATAAGTATACGTTGAGCCTTTCTGCCATAAGTTTTTCACACATATGCATATTGCATATGTGTTAAGAGACATTTCGTTAACACTAGCTTTTGTCATGAGATTTGTAGAATAAAGCGGTAACACGTTTTGCTCTATAAAACTCGGATGGAAACAATGTTAGCGGCAGAACGCTCCACAACGCTCATTAGATGACACAGTTTACTGTGATCTGTCTTCCCTATCTGTGTACCAGCATAGAAGATGTGGCAACCACAAATAATGCAGACATCGTAACATAACACCCACAAAATATGTATAATAATACTACATAGTAGCATGTAGAGTAAAAGGTTTGTTTTTTAATTTTTTAAAAAGTTTATTTGGTGGGTAAGTTGTTGTGCTTTATTGGTTAATACCTTTATTTTTAGATATACACAAACATTACTATATATAAAGTCGTTGTCACCTCAGTGACTTGTTATAAATACTTAACAAAACTGAGGGGAATGGCCAAATACCAAATTTTCAAAATCTGATTACAGTTTTTTTTTTGGATTACAGTTCTTTTTGAAATCATATTACCTTTCAATTTTATTATTTATATACATTTTCTTTGCTAAAATATGTTTGTAAATACCAGCTGCTCAATTCCGACTTGACACTGGGGTCCAGGACGGAAACTACTCGGCACAAGTCCAATATTTGCTCGGGATGACGACTTCCGCCCGGAACTTGAGCTCCGCTTCCGCCCATCCACTCCTTGAAGTCGCTAATTACCTGGCCAGACAGTTCTTTTCTTATTGCTTGGACCTACAAAATAAAATATACATAATTCTTCATTCGGACAAAATATAGGATTTTGCAAAACTAGTGTAGCCATCTTCCAGGCATACATGGGGACGCCCAAATTCTGAGAAGGGGGTTTAACCTCCCACCAACTCAGAAGTGGGGGGAGAACAGATAACACCCCCCCCCAATTTTGGAAAAATGAAGAAAAAAGTCTTTAAAATGACTTTTAACTGCCTCCAAACTTAATTTTTGAGGTCAAAATGAATGTTTTAAACTATAAAAAGCTCAGAAATGCAATAAAAAGGGCTTTCTGACCTAAAATTAGCGTTTTTACCTATTTTTCCTTTAAAATAAAAAAAACGATATGGGCAAAATGCACTCCATAAAAAAACTATATGGGTATTTTGCGTTTCTCGGATTTTAACCCCCACCCCCCACTCCGGACCATCTTGCCCATGTATGCTTTCAGACATAATAATTATGCTGAGGCGACACCGACGTCATATCGCCAAGTTTTCGTGTACTAATAGTAAAATTTATGCCAACTACGGTAAATAAACTTAAACTCAGATTCTTTATATTCCAAGTTAAAAAATAATCAAAATTCAAGAACGCAAATCCCGATTATAAGTTATCTTCGTCATTTTATATACTAAGTAAAATATTATACCACCATCCAAGGACAAAGGTAAATTTTCATTTGAGCATTGTGTTATTATTGTACTTATGGATACACTAAGCCTTATTTCTTTCATAAATCAAAATAAAAAAAATGTTTGAATTAAAATTATAAAAGACAAAAACTATCGCCTAAATACCAGCAAAGCCGAAGATCTAACATGAACATTCTCTTAATATTATCAATCAAGTATATAACACAAAAGATTGTGCGACAGCACACTAAATTTTTGACCAAAATTTTGCCACAAAAGTTGCTCATACGGAAATTTTTGCGACTTTTTCCTAAAAAAATTAGCCATTTTCCACTAATTTTTCTTCGCAGCGATTTTTAAAGCAGTGTTAATTTTCTTGTAAAAAATGAAACTTTCTTTACACTCAATGCTGCTTTTTTCATATTGAGATTATGTTTGCGCAACAAAAAAGACACCGTGCGCATGTGCGAGTTTTCTAGCAAAATTTTGTTCAGGAATTTAGTGTACACTCAGACATTCTTTTGTTATACATTCTTGATATTACTAATCACCTGTTCGGCTAACTCCTTGATCTGTGGGATGTTCATGTATTTCTGGAAATGGTCAAGGACGTTCAGAATTCCAGGAAGCAAATTGGCAATTTCCCCATACTGCCGCTGAACCACTAGGCCACTCAGACTTTCCAGACCGCTGATTAGCATATGCAAATGGTTGAGGGTCGTTATCGAGGCAGTCAGATTTTTTTTCGCCACATCCAATTGTTTGATATCTCGCGTAATTTCCTAAAAAATAAATAAAATAGTTTAAGCTATAAAATTACCTATTTTGAAAGTTATCCATTACCATACCATGTCGTTTGTTTTGCCAAAGGTCAAGTCTTAGACGGTCCGGTATCCAAAAACACAATTTGAAAGTTTGTTTATTTTAGACAAAGCAGAATATGTAAGACTGAGTTTAGGAGAAGAGACCCGAAATTTCAAAGTGGGTTATATACCCCTTTCTTCCCCTTTTCTGTTCTATATAAGTAACCTCACCTTAACCATGCTTTCGGACAGGTCCGTCTTGGCTTTGATTTCCCGGATGCGGGTGAACAGTTCCTGAATGGCGGTTTTTGCCTCCAGAAGAGCCACTTGGCCCTCCCGACCCACCGAGCCCTGACTCTGGACCAACTCCGCCATTTCTGAATCAACCGCCTGCATGTCCGACACCACCTTAAACATTGCAATTATACACGTTTGAAACACCATAACATAACTTAATACTCACACTCTAACCACTCGGCTACTGGCCCATTTGAGTTTCTTTTGTAAAAACTAGTTTTAAAAAAACGTTTTGAAATGTAGTTTCTCTGCGTCAAATCAAAAAAGTTTAAATACAAGTTTAGTAATTTGATAGGAATTAGTTTGTTCCTAACTTTTAACACACAGCAGTTGTACCATGATTTCGAGATAGTTTTTAAGTTTTTAAGAAAATCTCAACTATCACGTCTTTTTATTTTTTATTTCAAAAATTTTAACAATATAAGGCGAAATTAAAAAACTTTAATAGTAGGGATTTTGCTGAAAAGTGTTGTGGATATGTACATTTGGTGTATATAACTTGAGTTAAATTTCTATTGCGTAATATTAACTCTGGTTCTGTTAAATTGGGAAAAACTGTTTTAAAATGCCTTTTTTCAACGAAGCATATCTCGGCGTGGAATGGTCCACCAAAAATATTAAGAATACTAAACTGACCGGAAAAAATACCCTTTCTTCCAATATATAGTTTGCTTCTGTCCGTCACGTATGGCACGAGTTATACACAAAAAACCACAGGGTATCCTAACTGTATCATTTTACCTTAAGGTAGAACTTCACAGTTTTGACCACTTGGACTAAAAGTCGCATATCATTATAAATATTAATTTTTGGCCCTTAAAAGTGGGGTGCTATAAAAAGTTAAGAATCTGTGCTATCCAGTGGTTATAAAAACATCACCGAAAAGTTTGTCCAGTTCGCAACAATGTCCATGGATTCTACCTCTTAAAACCACAATAAGGCCTTTTAAAAAAAATTGATTGGTTATTTTTGGGCGAAATTTTATAATAAATTAGGGTAATGTAGGGGGCAACTTTCAGAGGTGGTTTGGGTTCAAAATGATCTCAGGATTTTTTTAAATTGCAAAAAAGACTTTTTTTACAAAAATATATAGTAAAAAAAATCCTGAAGTGCTTTTTTATTCGTTTATAATAAAAAAATGGTAAAAGCCTATATCTAACTATTTCCAAACTTTCGTTTAAAAATAACCTATTAATTTTTTTAATTTTCGTTTAATTTTCTCTTAATTGACGCCGAGAAACTACATTTTGAACCATTCCTTTAAAAGCTCCTTTTAATTGAAAATCCCAGAGGACACAGTAGCGCAGTGGTTAGTACGTCGCGCTCGGATCGTCGGATCCATGGGTTCGAGTAGTCGCTCGACAATATTTTTAACGCCGAAAAAATTTTTTTTTATTTTTTAGCTTTTTAATTTAAAAAAATGTTTTATTATTTAAGAAACGCTAAAGAGAAAATGGAAAAATAGAATATTTTTGGTAATAAACTTTATTAATGTTTTGTATTTTTGACATGTATTTTATTGATGTTATTTGATGATTGTGGACGATAACATTTTTTTACAGAAAAATGAATGTCAAAAATTGAATCAGCAGGTCAAACTACGTATAGTAAGATGTAATTTAAAAAGATCTGTCGTCAAAAAAAACTGTGAAGTTGTACCTTAAGTGAATTTTGTCGAAGATAAACGACTAAAAGCGGTTGTCGTTATCTCCAAATAAAATCACATGTGACGTCCAGAAATATGAGGCCGAATAAATAGAATTTTTGTAAGAAAGAATGCGAAACAATTTTACTATTAGCTTTTTGACTGAACAATGAGCGATACAAAACTTGATACTGTAATTTCCAGCCTCAGTCCTCATTGACTGACGTGCTGCGTTACACCATCATTTGACAGTATTACATTACAACAACTCGTAGTTATAAGGCGTCATATTTCTGAAACATTAACACAACGGGAGTTGTGACACCTCCCCACCAAGATTGAAGCGCGTAGCCTTCCAATCTGACAAACCATATAAGGTCGGAACCACACGTCCATCACTAGTCCACGCCCTGCTGCTCAGAGCCAACCCTAGTTACAAACCTGCCAATTTACAGCAGGGCGGCCAAGGGTACATATGTCAGGTGTACCAATGGACGTGTATTGCTCACCAAATGTGACGTCCAGAAATATGAGGCTGAATAACTCGAGTTTTTGTAAGAAATCAAAAAATGCGAAACAATTGTGCTATTTTTAGCTTTTTGACTGAAAAATGAGCGATACAAGACTTGAAATCCCGTCTTACCGTAGCAATAGTTTCGTCCAGTTGGCTAAGGCTCTGCTCGGTGGGGAAAAGGGTGTTGATGTACTCTGTGACGTCGAAATCTGCCCGATACAGAGGGTCCTCCTGGGGGAAGAGGCCCTCGATAGACTTTTGGACCTTAGCGCTGTACTCTCCATCAAACTCCGCCGAGGTACTCGGCCCCAGACCCTCGTTCAACTCCGAGAAATCCATCTGAATTAGGTTTCGTTCGTCTTTAGAACATAACGAAATGGAAGTTGAACACTTAATATAGCCTTACATTATTATAAAATTATATCCTGCTACAAAATTCACCATACTGTATTGTTTTTGTATGGAAACGTCGTAAGAGCTCGACACGATAAGGGTTTATGGTAATTATTTATTTTCCCTCCAACAGAGGTGGGCAAAAGGGGGGAGGGGGATTGGGAAAGTATTATGTGCCCTCCAAAAAATCTCGAAAAACTTTCCTTTCCCACGCAAAAAAATTGGGAGGTCCTCCTAGTACTAAAAACACAAAAGGGAGAGTTTTTGAGGTATAATCCAAACAATTTTTCGGAACACCCCCCCCCCCAAAAAAAATTTGAGGGGCCGGGTATACCCCTATAAAATTCGAAAAGCTGTCCACCTATGCATTTCAGTAAAATACTACCATTGTTATCATACATGATCACAGCACAAGATGACTCTAAAAATGCTTTTTGTAATTGAACACACTGAAGAACAGAAATTTAATTAGCTAGAAACCCGTCAAAACAGAATACCAGCAAAACGTCAGTTTTTTGTCTGCTTGCAAATGTTTTTATCAACCGAATTTTGATGACGAGAATGCTTTCGTCGGTTTTAAAGGTAAACCGTTACATTTTTTATGTGATTTTGATTCGTTCAGTCGTAGTAACGTTTTGCTAAGGCGTTATAAAAGAGCGGGCACCTATTACTGCAAGAACTAAACAAATAAATCTAGTGAAGGTTACTGGTTGCCATTCAAAATTTTCACTAGCGATTTTTTTGTTTTTATTTTTTTTTTTTTATTGCTTTTTGGGCTAGTTGGTTTTTTGTTTTTTGTGAAGGGAAATATTGTGTGCTTTTTTTATTAATAAAACAATTCCCACAATTTTATTGGTCCCCCTCTGTCTGCATTTTATTTTCGCGTCCCAGATATAATTCAACCATAACACGTTCTAAGGTTACTGGTTGCCATTTAATTTTTTTAAACAAAAACTATATTTTGTTTAATGTGACAAGTAATGTGACAAAGTACAATGTGACAAGACAAGACAAATATTATTTTGGCCATCTTTTATACTCGTTTCTTTGAAATAAACAGTATCATTTTGGAAAAACAACCATTGTAAAGCACAAAAAACTAGGAGAAAATTTTATTCTAATAATAAAAAAAAAGCATAAAATTTATAAATTATTTAATAAGACAAAAATACATTAATATCAATTATAACAATTCGGACGTACGGATTTTAAGTTTTTTAGTTTATTTAAAGTAGAACGATACAGTTGAAAAAATTTCGCCGATTTTTCCCCAAAACACGTACTCGGGGGTCCTGATTACAAATCAAACCTTCGTTTTTTGATTTGACTCTCCCGGGGGTGCTAGCTACGGGAGGGGTTGCGATCGCCCCTTGGAGGGCATTCCGACTATACCGGTTTTTACTTCAAAACCACCCCAAAACACGTTCTCGGGGTTGAACAGTATTGAATAATGAACACTTTCTTAATTAAAAAGTTAAAAATTAAAAAAAAAATTTTGGCGTTAAAAATATTGCTTGCGGGACTCGATCCTACAGCTCCGAGATCCGAGTCCGACGCTTTAACCACTCGGCTACTGGCCCCTCTGAGTTTTTTTCGTAAAAAATAGTTTTAAACAAAAGATTCGAAACGTAGTTTCTCGGCGTAATATCTAAAAAATTTAAAATGAAAGTTTAGTCATTAGAATTAAACTCAACGGCACTGTGGAAGCAACAAAGCGGTCGCGACAGCCGCCGCGCAGAATAATTATAAAAAAAAAATAATAAAACAATAACGGAAATGCCCATTGTATTTCTAATTAATTTTATTACGCGGTCTGAAATGGTTAAAAAATACAGCTAGAGTGACATTGTTTTGAATGTCGTTTTAATTCAAACGTAGCGAACTGAGTCAGTTTATTTTGTAATTTACACAGGATGGACCAAAATCTTATACTCTAATATTTATTCTATATGAAAATATTAATATAAAAACGTAGATAAAAAAATATATTAAGACAGAAAGTAATTTTCATGCTTTTTTACAATCCTTCTGCACAATAAATGACGTTTTCAGGTATAAATTGGTAAATTTTTATTTTTCTATTTTAACCATTTCAATTATTTGTAAATGGATTTGAAATGAACTACTGGCATTAATTCCAACAACATTCAGTGTTTAAGTAATGTCGCTTCCTGGTGGCATTGGAGTTTAGTTTGTTCACAACTTTTAACATAGCAGTGTTGTACCATAATTCCGAGCCAGTTCTCAAGTTTTTAACAAAATATCTACTATCACGTTTGTTTTATTTTTTATTTCAAAAATTTTTAACAATAAAACGAAATTAAAAAACTTCAATAGCAGGGATTTCGCTGAAAATTTTTGTGGACATTCACATTTGGTGTATCTAACTTGAGTTAAAATTTTATCACGTAATATTAACTCTGGTTCTGTTAAATTGGAAAAAAACTGTTTTAAAATTGCCTTTTTTCACGAAGCATATCTCGGCTTGGAATGGTGTACCAAAAATGTTAAGGACACTGAACTGGCCGCAAAAGAAACACCCTTTCTCCCAATATAAAGTTTGCTTCAGTTCGTCACGTATGGCACGAGTCATACACAAAACCTGCAGGGTATCCTAACTGTATTGTTCCACCTTTAACACAATTTTTTCATTTTCAATTGTGAGAACGTAATGTCATTCGTAGTCAAATACTACATGAATGTGTTTTGTGACCTAAATCTATCACTCAAGCCATTTTCCATTGCTAAGTCCATTTTGCCGCAGAAAAACTTTATAGAAAACACCATTTTACCCAACGAAAACGCTAATTCTATTAATATTAAGTTAACAACGTCCGTGCTCTGTTTGACTGCCCACTAATTCAACCCCATTTTGAATAAGTCTCGTGTTCTCAACATGCAGGCCGCTCGTTTCGCATCACGGTGTGCGTTGCCATTTTGTTTCCATCAGTGACACCGTTGGACATGCATCACTCATTGCTTACATCACTGACGCCATTGCATCAATTGCTATCGACAGCGCGCGGGCGTATGCAGAGACAGGAGTGCTCCGGTTGACCGCTCATTTCGAATCACTGACGAACTGACGCCGTTTCCTTTTCATCAGTGACACCATTATATATCTATCACTCATCGCTTACATCACTGACGCCGCTTAGTTAGTTGCCATCATTTCCACGCGGTCGTATGCAGAGCCAGGAGTGTTCCGGTTGGAAGAATCCGGACTGAACGTTGCCCGACTCCCGTGGGGAGGTCACGCCGTCGTCGAAGGGGACGTGCCAACCCGCCCCCGCGTCCTCGGTTGACACCGGCTGCGGATAAACCCCGTGTCGCAATGGGAACTAAAAAACATTAGGTAGGGTACCTGACCTAAATTTGGCCAGGTTTTAATTTCGGCCACCCGATGTTATTTTTTGCTATGCGTAGTCATGAAAATGAACTGCGTATGGCTAGATTGTTAACATACAATGACGACCTATCCAGCCATACGCAGCTCATTTCATAATTTTACGCATGGCTAAAATAACAACCGGTGGCCAAATTAAGGCCTGGCCGATTTCAAGTCACTTAACTTACATTACATGGAATAAATAGCAAAATTACAGTATAAAAGGTCAATTTTTGCGACAACCGACCCCGCGTCATAGGATAACGGCTGCGGATAAACCCCGTGTCGCAATGGGAACTTAAAAACATTACACACTCATCGATTTTTGTAATAAACTGACTGATAGGAGCACTGCCGATAATAGCAAAATTTTTGCTTATACTACACAACACATTTTCATTAAAGGGGTATTTAAATTTCCCCATTCAAAAGGTTTTTGTCTCTAAAGTAGCTTAAAATTATTGATCAGCCTGATTAGTTGCCTGATCAGCCTGATTATTAGTTGGTGATAAGCCAGAATGTTGTTTTTTTTTTCGAAAAAAAAAATTTATACAAGAAACTGTACAAGCATTTTCATTTCAACAAAGGTGTTGTTTTCTGGGTCTCGCTTAAATAATTAAATAATTGCGTTTATGGGGTAGGATTTTCTCTTTAAATATCATTTTTTGAATTAAATTTATAATATCCACGTATTTTAATTCTAAAATCTCCAGAGCCACGCACTGTTTGGGTTGAGTTCTATTTTCCTTAATAATTAAACACAATTATTTTTTCTTAAGTGTTTTTTTAGACACTCAATTATTATTGTTGGTTTAAATTTATTGAATAAAACAACATCTAAACAAATAAAAACATTAAAATTAGCTTACAAAATGCAACTAAAATAACTTCCTTATTCTTTAAATTACTCATCTAATGGGCGGAGCTCATTTCACCTTAAATGGCCGGTGGTGGTGCTTCGAGGCATGATATTGGAGAGGGCGGGTACATCACTAAAGGAAATGCAATGCATAGAGTGCCGGAGCTTCGAACTAGCTTATGGAAAGTTACTCTAGGTGAAAGCCAAAATCCTGAAGTAATGATACTCCCGCCACCATCTCGGGAATCCACAGTGCAATGCGGTATTTTTAGTAATTTTTAACTAGCTTATAAAGCACTTATGTTTCCTGCTTTTACAAAATTAAAAAAAAAATTAAAACATACGACTAGCTTAGGAGTTATGTTGTCAGCTCCAAAATGTGAAATTTTTATTTGCCGCATGGCTTGCCATTTATCCAAAATGGATACTACATTCTTCCTAAAATAAAGATAACAAAAACACACAATATTAGCTTAAAGATAAATTCTATCAGGGTGAAATTGTGTTGGTGGTCAAGTAGCCACTCGTTTAAAAAAAATCACGTGGAGGGAAACACACGACACAATTTAATAATTACTGGTTACATTACACGAAGACTTATTTTTTTTATTTTTCTATCTACATTACATGACTTGTGCGTTTATTGTTTAGTTTCTTTTTGACGGAGAACGATTACCTCTTTAATTCCAACCTGAAAGAAATTAGTTTTAGAAGGTAAATGTGAAGTTTATTTAAACGAGAAATTTAGAAGATATGTACATTTTTTTACTTTTAAAAAATTTACTTCATTTTAAAAATTTTATTTCGAAGCTCGTAAATATTTCAATTCACGAGATGATATTAAATACATTGGAACATTTTGGATTTAATTTCGCGCGCTATAACGCTCGTTTAACTTACTTTTTGTTGGTTCGCCACTCTTGTCTGATGTTCCTGCTCGCTATGTAGGATTGGGGACCGCTTGCCAGAGCGGAGTAAATGCAAAATTTTAGGAGATACATTTTAATTTTAAAATCAAATTTATTTTGAAACTTGATTTCAAAGTTTTTAAACATTTTAATTTACAAGATGATTATAAAATACATCGAAACATTTTAACGTTAATTTCGCGCGCCGTGACCCTCGATTAACTTACTTTTTGTTGGTTCGCCACTCTTATCTGATGTCCTTGAGGGGGGTTGAGGGGGTAATACCCCCCAAAAATCCCGATTATTGCCGACACCCCTCCCCTAAAATTTGAGGGTACCTCGGACACCCCCCTAAAATTTGGGGGGTCTTATTACTAAAAACGCTAAAAATGGGGGTATTTAAGTTATACACCAACCAAAAATTTTGGGACACCCCCTTCAAATTTCAGGGGTTGGGTATCCCCTCAAATCCGGGAGGCTGCCCACTTATGGGACTGAGACCGTTTGCCAGGGCGGAGTAATGCAAAAATTTAGGAGATACATTTTAATTTTAAAATTGACTTTATTTTGAAACTTGATTTCGTTTTTAAATACCTTAATTCACGAGATGATATAAAATACAATGGAACATTTTGGCGTTAATTTCACGCGCCATGACCTTCGATTAACTTACTTTTTGTTGGTTCGCCACTCTTGTCTGATGTCGTTGAAAATGTCCCTGCTCACTATGTAGGATTGGGGACCGCTTGCCAGTGCAGAGTAAATGCAAAACGGATCGTCCAAGGATCTGAAGTTTAAAAGTACAAAGTATTTTCAAAGGATGTGGTTAATCAATAAAATTATTTTTTATCGCTTTTGACGTTTTTATACCAAGATGAAACGACATAAACGGCATGTAACGTGGTTTTTTCACATTTTTATACAATTTTTGAACTCGGTATTATATTTTAGGTTTAATAAAGCTGTCCCTTTTTTATTAAAAACAAATTATCGAATTTGGAAGCTAGGGATATTCTCAAAAAATAAGCGGCCAAAAACTTTACGTAATATCATCCAAGATCTGTTTTTTTTTAGATTTTTGAAACCACTAAATTTTAAGGAGATTTATGATTCTTCTGAAATCTGATTGTAATTATGCGTTAAATTCGAGTAAAAACTAATACAACTTACGAATCGTAAAGCAGTTTGATGGTGCATAATTCCTTTAGTCTGTCGAAACCCGGCTTCTTTTTCATATGAGCTCTACTGACTACTAAGATCCGATTGTAAAAGCTATACTTAGTTTTTAACTGATCCAATAAGTTGACTATCTGCAAAAAATTGTTTTAATCTGGTAAAAAAATTTAATGCATAGCATCTACTAGGTTTATAGTAAAATTTTAACAAAACAATTTTACAATTTTAGTGATATTATAATAAAAGTTTGTGGTTCAAAAAAGGAAAAAAACAAACAAAAAAGCAATATCTATATCGGATATAAATATTATAACAAATTTTGGAACTATTCTAAACATAGATTGTATAACCAAATATGGATTTTACTTAATGATCAAGTATTTCATCTTCATGGAATCTAAAAATTAATTTTGAACCAAAAATGTTGATTTTAAATTTTGGATTCTTTCAATATGAAAGAAGTTTTTGGGTCTTTGGATATGCCTCTCTGTTTTACTAATATTAATTTTAATTATGTCGAACCACAGATAACCAGTTTCATATGTGTATGTGTTTGTATAATGAAACTAACTAATAGAGGATGACTATAAAATGAAAACACTAAACGAGTTTCTTATTTAAAAAATACAGAATAAAGAATCTACAGAGTTTTAATTTTTTTTAAGATTAAAGGCTGACTTACATGTAGCTTAGTTTTACCTCCACGCTAATAATTTGTACGAGAAAAACAATTACTGTAACACAATTAGCACACACTGTTTATATGGCCAAACAAACTAACTCTGTAAACGTTTCCTGCTTGTCTATCGCTGCCGTAAAACACATTCAAACCATCAACAACAACGCTAAACGGACCGTTGCCTTCTATTTCATCTTCTATCCATCTAAAATTAAAATTAAAATTTGATAAATAGTTCACGATTTCATGTAATCTTCTGCTTCTGAGGTTATTAAGTGTTTTTAAAACTACAAAATAAGCTCATAATGTGTTTTTAAGGTAAAAAAAAACTATCAAAACAAATATTTCCACGCTCTCCAGAAAAATTAGTGTTGACCAAAAAAATACAGTAACAACCGCCAAAAAAATACAGTAACAACAGTAACATTAAAATTACTAATTAAGAAAATAAAATTCGGACAAATAATAAAAGCTTTAGCAAAGCAAGCAAACCAGCAAGTACAAACACAATAGTGAAAAAACAACAGCTTGTTAATGTATAGGAAAACAGCTTCCAGCATAGGTGGCAGGGAAAGGGGGGTTGGGGGTTATACTTATACCCCCAAAAATCTCAAACCTGTCGACATTTTCACCTAAAATTCGGGGGTACTTTGAACACCCCCCCCCCACCCTAAAATTAGGGGGTTCTAGTATTAAAAGCTAAAAATTTATAACCCAAACAAAATTTTTGGGGCAACCCCTTTCAAAATTGAAGAATGGGGCATACCTCCCTTAAATTTGGAAGGCTGCCCACCCTAAAATTCGGAAAAAATAAGATTGATTAGGGTGTGTTTTTCAAGTCACCCCACCAAAGTTAGTATGAAAAAGCGCAAAATGAGAAGTGGCGTGTTTTAAGAGTTCTCACACTAAGGTTGGTAAAAAATAACATGGGTGCGATTCTCAATCACATTAAGGACCGCATTTTAAAAACAACTGAAGTTTATAAAACCAAACATCCAAAAGAAGGAAACCCACTTACCGTTTAAAATGGCGAACTTCGTCGGGGCTGCTGCTGTAGAACTCCGAGGTGCGGGCTTTGACCCCTCTGCTTTTCTTTCCTTTAATTAAAGAGTCGAAGACTTCTGTTCGGAGCAGATCGAACTCCTGCCGCCGCACTTTGTACGGGCGAAGTGCGGCGCCGCAATTCTCGCATCTAGCTGTCGTCTTGGACACCGTCGCAAAAGCCGCTGAGAATCCCGAATTTTTTCGTCTACGAATAAAAAGATTATTAATCGTCAAAACGAAGACTAAACTTTTACTACTATTTCTTCCTTTTGTTGATACCCAGGAGACAAAAAAGCATAGGTAAGACCCCCAGCGAAATTGCGGACAACGCACCCTCCCCTAAAACTCGGCGATTTCCCGGACAAAACTTCTAAAACTTTGAGATGTATGTCATAATGTCAGTCGCAAAAGCGCTAAAATGTTCGGCCAAATTTTACGCAAATATTTTTCCTAGTATGACCAACCTTCCCAAATCCAGTATCTTATGACCGATTGGTACACGATATTTGCATTTTGTAAAATAATATTTTAATACATAAAAAAACAACAACAGTCGAAAAAACCAAATAATATTTAACTTACTGAAAACATCTTTCGATATCTTTAGCAAGAGAAATGCTGCCAGGAAAAGAGTTAAACTTTTGCAAAAGATCCACATATTTTGCGAAGGCACTTTTTTTGCTCTAAACATAATGTATTTTTCGGTTTTTAAGATATAAATTTTTTTCGAAAGCAAGCCAAAAATAATGCAAAAAAAATTTGTTTTTACTTTCTGATGAGTATGGACTGGGAAGCTAGAGAATTCCCGGCTACCCCGGATAAATATTGTTTTGAAAGCTAAGAGGGGAGTTGGGGGGAGCGGTCCGTATTTTCCCTAGATTTTTAGGGGCAGGGGGCTCCTAGATTGTTTTCCAGGGGGAGGGGCCGAAATTTTAAGGCTATGGGGGGTGGGCTCCACAATACTCCTTCCGCCTATGCTCACCTATGATAACAATCCAGATAGCAATTTTAATTTTTAGTGATTTAAATATTTTAATTTATGATTTATTAAATATTTTGGACGACACTATATACAATATTTATTAATTTTCCAGTTACAATTTCTTTATTTATTTTTTTATTATTGGCATAGCATTATCACCGCGTTATTTTACCTCGATGGCTGAGCAGTAGCGCACCGCCGCCTCTTGAGCGCTCTGCCGGAACAGGTTGGCCGTCGAATAGGTACCCGACTCCAGCACTTCTTCCAGCAGGCCCCATTCCGGTTGCACAGATGCTGCGCCGATTGGCGTCGTTGCGCCGCTCTGGGCCATCGCAGCGCCTCTTCGCGTTGTCGCTGCGCCGCTGTGCCCCGCCGCAGCGCGTAGGAAACTGAGGCGCAGAACGGCGTTGGCCGCAGCCAGGGCGCCGGAGGAACTCAGGTCTTTCCGCCGCTGCCGCAGAGTCCTTAGAGCTTCGTCAAAACTCCCGATGGCGCAAAGCGCCAGCACTTTCGGGGCCGCCAGAAGAAAAAAGTCGTAATTATCCAGTTCTTTAGACAGCTGCGACATCAATCCGCGTTCAAATAATTCCTATCAGTTTAAAGAATATTCGCTCAGATTTACAAACAAAAAGAATTTACAAAGCAATTAATACAATATTTATTATAGTTTTATTTTAAGGAAAAACAGTAGTATTCTTAAATCTATAGTAAAACTTTTTTTTTAATTTCATTTAACGGCGAAATATCTGTGAACGTAGAAATTTAATTGGGGAAGGGATCATTTTCTATGTAATAACCAAACGTTTGTCACATTATAAAA
>JASAMX010027735.1:0-19184 GCA_030248175.1 Microlaimidae sp. YZB2_3 | reverse complement strand
AAATGGTTTTTAATTAGAATAAATAAATTATAAAGACAATTTACACCAAAAAATCAAGTAAATTTTTTTGAGGTTTTTGAGATCAAAATCTAAAATAAGTCCTTTAAAAATAAAAGTAAATTTCACAAAATTTGTTTAGTTTATTATTAAATAGATCAAAAATTTGGGTCTCGAATTAATATAAGATTTTTTAGTTTCCAAATTTTACTAATATAAAAAAACAAAATACATATATCAATTAATTTATAATATCTTTTTCTTCTCCTATTTTAAAGCAAGTGTCCGTTTGTCCGTCTGTATGTCTGGAGAGACATCTCTTTCCAAGCAAGTGATGCTGGGTACCCAGCAGCTTAAGGGTTGGGGGTATACCCTTACCCACAAAGATGTGCACTATAGGTGCCCTATCTAACTGTATCCTCCACCAAAGGAAATGACTTTTTTTATTTTGTTTCAGTGCACTTTGAGATATTCTTCCTGGACGATTGGTATTGATACCAGGTTAGTGAGAGGTTGATTAACCACTTCGGCACAAATGATTGTTATAGTTACTAAACGACTGTATCCTTCCTCCAAGAAAAATAACCTGACATTTTTGCTGAGTTTTAATATATATTGAAAAATTTCTTCTTGACTGTTCACTTAAAACCTGGTCAGTGGGGAGAGGAGGGGAGGGGATGTATAGTTACGATGGCGTAGATCTTCATTATGGTCATCAACTACATTCATCCACCAATAAAAATAACCTGACATTTTTAGTGTATTTTGATATATTTTGAGAAATTCATTCTGGAGTGCTGTTACTCAATAATCGGTAGTTGGGAGTTTGATATCCCATCCGCATAGATGTTAATTAGGTTCCCCATCTGACTGCATTCCTTCGCCAGAGTCTCAAATACTTGGGCCCAAGTATTTAAGACCCTAATGAAGATTTGTTTTAAAGGATCGAAACGTCGAAAATAAATATTTTATTCGATTCTTGCCTTTTCACCAGTTCTCAAACAAACTTAAATTTAAATTATGACCATCAAGACAATTCCAAAAAACTTCGTAGTAGAAAAGAATTTCTTTTTTCTAAGGCCTGGCAAATGGCAATGTGAGGGTGGGTAACTGTCTTGGCATATATGTGCTCTATGTTCGCCATATGGCTGCATCCCTTTCCGGGGGAATTAAACTGACATTTTTACTACAGAGTGGAGTTTAGTTAAAATAGCGCTGTAGCGCGATAGCGTCATTTTAAACACCGCTAAATTAAAATAGTATTTTTTGGTTGAAATGGCGCGATAACAATATTTTAACAAAGTTACAATAACTATATTTTAACTTCATTACACAAAAGTTGTTATTGTGACGACCCATAAGATGACAATTTTTTTGGAGGAGAAATAAGATGACAATTTTTTTGGATACAAATAAAAATACCTTTACCGGGATTCGAACCCGGGTTTACTTCCCTTGAATTCCAGGCCTGTTCATCCAGTACGGCGCGCTACCACTGCACCATACGAGCTGGTATCTGATTTACGTTACAGCGCGTCTTATACTCGCCGGTAGTTGTGAGTCATCACTTTAGAGAGGGACGTTCGACGTCACACTACATAGTTAAAATACAGAGTGAGTGCGTTTTAACTTTGAACTGAATTTCTGACCAAGGGTTTTAGAAATACGCTAACGCTATTTTAATTCAGCAACTAGGGTTAGAATGGCGCTCGCTATCGCGCAATTATAAAAGTATTTTAAATTTCTTTATCGTCCTGGATAAAACAAAACGGAATTAAAATTCAGTAGACCTTGCAATAATAGAGATTTAAACTAAAATTAAAGTCTTCCATGCTGAAATTAAGGGCGTAACCGCTCTCCGCCAGGAAGAAATAAACAATAAACCCGCGAACGAGAAAAATAAAAAAAAGTTTTCATCGGTTATATAACCAATTATTATTTAGTTGCGTTATGTGTTTCTCTGCACGTGATATTTTCTCAAAAAACAAGTGGTTACTTTACCACTCATGTATTTTCACCCTGATAGAATTTATTTTTAATTGTATTTTCACTTTTTAGCATCTTCATCCAGGTACCTCTTCTGTGAATTTTCGCAACAACCAAATCACTGTAAGTTTTTGTTTTTAAATTTTTTTATCACAAAATTATACTTTTCGTTATATTTTTACTAAAGATAAATTCTTTCAGGGTGAAAATATATGAGTGGTAAAGTAACCACTCGTTCTTTGAGAAAATATCACGTGCAGAGAAAGACATGATGCAACTAAATAATAATTGGTTACATAACCGCTGAAAACTTTTTTTTTAATTTTTCCCGCTCACGGGTTTATTGTTTATTTCTTCCTGGCGGAGAGCGGTTACGCCCTTAATTTCAGCCTGGAAGACTTTAGCTTTAGCCTTAAAAATGCTCTAAAAATAGAGCACGAAAGAGGACGATTTTTCCCCCGACGTATATTTAAACAGAGAAGATGTGGACTAGTCTGAGATGACATTATGTGGACTATAGGAAATTTACATTTGGTTTAGCCAGCTGCTCACTGAATAAAAATTTCTACCATATGATAATGATTTGTTTATACATTGATCTAATTACACAACACTGTTGCATTTTTTTAGTCTGATGAAATGACAATTGAAAAAATCATACTCACAGCAATCTTTGACAAGCGCAAATTCGCCACTTTTTCAATTAATTGCTGTGGGTATGATTTTTTCAATTGTCATTTCATCAGACTAAAAAAATGGCACAGTGCTATGTGATTAAATTAATGTATAAAAAATCATTATCATATGGTAGAAATTTTTATTCAGTAAGCAGCTGGCCAAACCAAATGCAAATTTCCTATAGTCCACATAATGTCATCTCAGACTAGTCCAAAACTTTTCTCTCTAAACATACGTCCGTAGCACAAAAAAGCATATTTTTAAAAAAAATTGCACACGGTTTCATACTTTTAAAAATATACAAACGTGTGTAAGGTTTTTAAAAAATATATTTAAACGGTTGCATATTTTTAAAATTTTAAATTTTTAATTTAATTTTTTTTACAATTTTTGAATATATGAATACTCATGCCTATTTCGTATTTGCGTGAAAAATAGATATCTTATTATTATTGCATACGAGTTTTGCACTATGCATTTTCTGTGTCGTGTTTGTTGTATAATTTTATAGTTTATTTTATCCAGTAATTAAGTTTGTTCTTTAAATAATCAGTTCACTTGAGCATTTCAATAGTCAATAAATCAAAAATTTAGAAAAAAAATAAACAACAACAAATTTAATTATTTAGTTTAAAAAATATAAAACGTAAAAAAATTACGGTTGTAGGTAAAAGCATTGCATTAACAGTTATTAGACAGTTATTAGACAGTTTTTAGTGATGACAAAACGATTATTAACCCGTTCCCGTAATTGTCTTTTCTTCGGTTACAACCGTGAAACGTTAGTGCGACCTATGTCATACTTCTGTCATACCTAATTTTTTGCGTGAATAGTGCCCAGTGAGCGAGCAAATTGAAATGGTTAAAGCGATACGGTGGAAATATGCACAGATTTTGTCACGGATACAGTGTATTACGTGGGATATTTCATATTGCAAAAATTTGCATATTGCTACCGTATAGCTTTAACCATTTCAATTTGCTGGCTCACTGGGCACTATTCGTGCACAAAAAATTATGTATGACGGAAGTAAAACCTAGGTCATGCGAAGAGCTTACCGCGGTAAGGTTTACGTACGACATTCGTCATACAAAAATACCACCACCGTGAGACGAAGGTTTCACCTTTGTCGTACCAAGGTTCCACGGTTGTAGCGGGGAAAAAAGTCTTCACAGGAACGGGTTAAGCAGTTTTAAACGTATATTAAAAAAAGTTACAAAAATAAAAAAATATTACTATATAGCCGTAGTTATTATAGTAAAAAAATCTTATTCACAATTAAGTGAAAACTTCTTTACAATTATTTATTATATATATTACGGTTTCTTAAAAAATTGACAAAATCAATTAATTAAAAAAGAAAAGAAGAATGAGAAATGAAGAACAAATTATACGGGCTATGTGTGGATCCAACCTAAATGCATACGTATGCATATGTTTATATGCATACGTATGCATATGTTATGCATACGTAACGTATGCATAAATTCATATGCATACGTATGCATATTTTTTTAGTTATATGCATACGTAAGCATTTTTCCGCAAAGTATATGCATACGTATGCATTTTTTTGGAAGTTTTATGCATACGTATGCATTTTTTTCCAACTTTTATGCATACGTATGCATAAAAGTTACAAAAAAATGCATACGTATGCATATATTTTCCGGAAAAATGCATGCGTATGCATATAAGTTGCAAAATATGCATACGTATGCATATTTTGGAAATTAAAAAAAGTTTTTTTTTGTTTTTTTAAAAAAATATGCATACGTATGCATGCATTTTTTTGTAACTTTTATGCATACGTATGCATAAAAGTTAGAAAAAAATACATACGTATGCATAAAAGTTCCAAAAAAATGCATACGTATGCATATACTTTGCGGAAAAATGCATACGTATGCATATAAACATATGCATACGTATGCATTTAGGTTGGATCCACACATAGCCCGTATAATTTGTTCTTCATTTCTCATTCTTCTTTTCTTTATTAATTAATTTTCATGTATTCTTGACAAAATAAACATTTCATCAATTAAAAAAAACAAGAATTTAAAATTAAACAAAAAAACTCTTAAATTCTAAGAAATTTATAAAATCGCTTGCAATTTATTATAGGTTGTTCTGGCACTGTTTGGAGTCAGTGGACAACTTGCAGTAAGTCCTGCAATACAGGCTACCGAAAAAGAACCATCTGCTCAAATGAAAACGGAATTACACATGTGTTTTCCGAGTGTAATACTCAGCTTTGCCAAGGTATTTTTTGAATTCAAAATATAATTGTTAGAACATGAAATGTACTAAACGAGATATACTAAATGTGCATACCAAATAAATATCTTCTGCAGTTGTTCTTTGGATAAAAACCTGAGGATGTGGCCATATAATTTAAAAAAAAGTTCTTATGACAAGAACTTCCTACAGTTTTTGGATTGTGAAAAAAACACAATTACATAAATAGATAACGCGAAGATGTAATTTAATAACTTATTATAAAATACTTTGCTTCTGAGGTCTATTGAAATAATCTGTTTTTTACGATCAGTCGCGTGATTTTAGATATGTGGTAAACATTTATTTTAGGAAAATGTGCGCTATTATAATAAAGTATCGCCAGTGTTTTTAAATAATCAGTTGGCAATCAGAATCCAAAAAAAGTTTTGCCGAAAAATTCTGATGATAAGTCGGTGAAAACAACAACCGAAAAAAACTTGTATAAATTTTGACATAGACTAGTTCTGAATAAGCATCTTTTACTGTACAAGAGAGGGTACAAAAAGAAGTTTTGATGTTAATGTACTTAAGTACATTGGTTTTTTAATGTTTTGATTGTAAAACTATTTAAAATTTAAAAATTAATTTCAAAAAGTCCATTCCAACTTTTTAAATAGAAGCATTTTCTTTATTTAAAACATTAAAAAAGTGTAAACCAAGCGCACCAGTAGCGCCGTACCTACGAAGCGGCAAAAAACTAAAAATTCCCAAAACTTGTTTTTGCTTTTGTATATTAAGAAGTAATTAAGAAATTTTGAAGGGAAGGGGTTGAGATTTTGAACCAATATATATTTAAATATTTGCAACCGTAAAATGTACTAGTCGCTCGCTGTTTCCCAAATTTTCCTCTACATATTGTTGGCGCTAGTTGTTATTGTACCTTCTTCCTACACTAAAAAACCCTTATTCAGACTATTCTCTGTTTTTTTTAGCGATACTGGGAAAATTTTGACAAAAAATTTTTTGTTTGAGCTCTTATAACTTTTGAACGCGCCGCGATCAATATCCAAATCTCTCGCGTTAACATCATTGTACTTTTGGCTACCTCCTGAAAAAATATTTTTCTAAAAAATTTTTTTTTTTTTTGGGGGGGGGGGGGGGGGGGCCCCAAAACCACCCAAATTTAGGGGCAATTTTTTTCAGCTAAATTTCTAACTTTTACCATATGGGTCCTTACGTCTGAAAATTTTTGTGCAGATTGCCCATACTTTCCTTAGCTCAAAAATATATAATTTGTTAGGTTTAACCTACCTTGTTCGGATACTCCCAGAGGTTAAAGGGGGTCGATTTTAGGATTTTTGCTAAAATTCTTTGTATGGGGGATAGCAAGTGCATATTTTGACATCATGCTCAAAAACTGTTTGAGCCACAGGTTTAAAACCGAAGGGGGGATTTATGCGGAATTTTAAGCTCTACATTTTAGTTATAGTCCCAAAAATTTCTTTATGCCCTAAGGCACTGAAACATCTGACCCCTAAAAATAAAACTTTTGACATAGCCCCCTACATAGGCGAGCAATATATCATTTTAAAGCTTTTTAAAGCTTCAAAAATATAAAAAAATTGCTCTAAATAGTCGGGTAACCAAAATACAGACCCCTTTGTACCCCCAAAATTGGTAAGGAGTGATTTTTTTGTTTTTATTATTTATAAGCCGTGTTTATATTCATTTGAAAGCTCTATACTTGCTTATTTTAAAAATATTAATTTTAGGTTAAAATTGTTTATGGTTACCCGGTTACATACCCCCAAATACCCCCAAATTTGAAAAATGGTAATTTTGTCATTTTTTTATTTTCAGTGACGAGTTTATACTCATATAAAAGCTCTTTACGCAATGATTTCAAAAATATATAGTTTATTAGATTTTGTTCAGTGGTTACCCAATTTTTGCACCCATCAATGTACTCCAAAATTTCTCAAGAGGTGACTTCATTATAATACCGTCATGTTTGTACTCATATCAAAGCTCTCGACACTCTGATGTCAAAAAATATATTTTTAACTCGATTCACCCGATGGTTACCATTTTTACAACCCATAATGTACCCCCAAAAGTTTTTAAGGGTCATTTTTATATAATTATTGTAATACAGTCTTGTTTATACTCATCTGAAAGCTTTCGACACGCTGATCTTAAAAAAACTATTTTTAACAATTTTTTAAACCATTTTTACAACCCACAATGTACCCCTAAAAATTTTTGGGGGTACATTACGCATTGTAAAAATGGTATTTATTGGGTTAATCGAGTTGAAGTTCATATTTTTGATACCAAACATGACGGTATCATAATAAAGTTACCTTTTGAGAATTTTAGGGGGTACATTGATGGATGCAAAATTGGGTAACCACTGAACAAAATCCAATAAACTATATAGTTTTAAAATCAGTGCGTCAAGAGTTTTCATATGAGTATAAACACGTCACTTACAATACAAAAATGACAAAATTACCATTTTTCAAATTTGGGGGTATTAGGGTGTATGTAACCAGGTAACCATAAAAAATTTTAATCTAAAATTAACATTTTTTAAATCAGCACGCATAGAGCTTTCAAATGAATATAAACACGGCTTATAAATATTAAAAACAAAAAAATCCCCCTTACTAATTTTGAAGGTACAAAGGGGTCTGTATTTTAGTTACCCCACCATTTAGAGCAAATTTTTTTATATTTTTGAAATCAGCACACCGAGAGCTTTAAAATGATATATTACTCGCCTATGTAGAGGGGCTGTGTCAAAAGTTTTATTTTTAGGGGTCAGCCATTGCAGTGTCTCAGGGCATAAAATTTTTTTTGAGACTATTACTAAAATGTAGAGCTTAAAATTCCGCATAAACCCCCAATCTCAAACCTGTGGTTTAAACAGTTTTTGAGGATGATGCCAAAATATGTACTTGCTACCCCCCATACAAAGAATTTAAGCAAAATCGTAAAATTGACCCCTTTTAACCTTTCGGGGTAGCCGACCCAGATAGGTTAACCCTAACAAATTATATAATTTTGAGCTCAAGAAACTATGGGCAATCTGCACAAAAATTTTCAGACTTAAGGACATATATGGTAAAAAGTTAGAAATTTGGCTGAAAAAATTGCCCCTAATTTTGGGGGGTTTTGGGGCTAACCCCCCCTCAAATATTTTTTATAATGCGTTGAATGCGCGCGGTTTTCGCGATTTTTCGCGAATTTTCGCCACGTGCCACGCTAATACACTGTCCGAATTATTTATTTTGTTTTGCTTTCTGCTCGAACTCGAAGTGTGTAGGATATTGATCATATTGTTATATATTAAATGTAAGCCAATTTTTAATGCTTACTTTTGACCTAAAAATTTTTTTTGGGGGTTGACCCCCTGAGGGCTAGGGGGGGGGCAAACACGAATGCCAAAACTTTTTTCAAAATTTTTATTGAAAACCATCAAAAATGTAAAATTTATGACATAATTTGATATATCGTTTGTGTAAAGAACCTAATATTAAGCTTACAGTAAAAAATGACGAATTTGAAATTTGGAAGGATTCCATGCCCGTATGCTGGCAGCAGCAAACCGTTCAATTAAAAAGTTTTACAAGAATAATAAACTTTTAAAAATTAGTTTTAAATTTTTTTAATTTATTTTGATTTAAAATATTAGAAAATGGTCCAAATAACCTCATGAAAACGCAACATAAATTTTCGTTAAAATTCCAAAATACTTCCTTACGTCATGCAAGTTTTTGTTATTACGTCATAATTAATGATTTTTATTGGCTCTTCCGCAATTAAAATCACGCAATTCAGACCAGATCACGAATTCAAACGTTTTTACACACAAAATAGCATTACTTTAAAAAATTACATAGGGATATTGACAAAAGTTGAGAGACATATAGGCAAATAAAATCTAGCTGACCGCGATATTTGCAGTATTGAATCGACTATTTAACAATGAAAACACTGAAAATTTTTCACTAAACCGGTTTAATAGCAAAGATTAGAAACTGTATTTTAATAATTATTTATCAAATTACTTAATTTCGAACCTAAATGCAAATTTTTAAGGACTAAAGTTGGTTGATTCATGTATATTTTGTGAAAAGATGGAATTAAAAAAATTCTGCGTTCTTATTTTTTTTTAAAAACGTCATTACCGCACAATTTTAATTTGTCCCCTCATGTGTGCATTCTAATTTTCAGCGTCAGCCAGATATAATTCAACCATAATTATTTGAAATTTGTTTTTGTGTTGACAAACGGAGAAACATGTTTGCAAGTAAGCAAACACTTAAAAAAGAGCATTTTTTAGCTGCAATATTTGGCAATTTTGTAGTAGGATTTTAACTTTAAAAATATGTTTTTCTAACAAAATAACCTGGAAATTCGAAAAAAATTAACTTTTAAGGCATATTTTTTTGGAAAAGCTTTTATTTTAAAGGTTTGCTGCTGCCAGCATACGGGCTTGGAATGCTTCCAAATTTTAAGTTCGTAATTTTTCACAGCTTATTGTAAGCTTAATATTAGGTTTTTTTCACAAACGATATACCAAAATTTGTCTTATGTGATAAATTTTACATTTTTGATGGTTTTAAAAAAAAAATTTTTAAAATTTTTGGCATTCGTGTTTGCCCCCTCCTAGCCCCCGGTGGGTCAACCCCCCAAAAAAAATTTTTTTAGGTTAAAAGTAAGTCATAAAAATTGGCAGACATTTAATATATAACAATATGATCAATATTGTACACACTTTGAGCAGGAAGCAAAACAAAATAAATAATTCGGACAGTATATTAGCGTGGCAAAAATTCGTGAAAAATTGCGAAAACCGCGCGCATTCAACGCATTATAAAAAAAAATTGAGCGAGCTGATTTCGTTCAAACTTTCAGAAAAAACTCAGAAAAGTATGTTTTAACAGCATACCAAACAGTGTCTCTTATCTCGAACGAATAAAAAAGTTTTGTTTTTTTTGGGACCAAGTTTTTTTCACCGCATCGGCTCGTAGTAATGACGTCATCGAAAAACATTTTTTCCTAACTTTTTCAAAAAATAACCAAGAATCTAAGCTATGCTTCCACATATGTCCCGCACATATTCTAACCTCAGTTATGGATATATAACATTTCAAAGTTCGAGTTTTGTCGCCAGTCCGCATCTTTTTTGTATAGACTTAGACTATAGTTCAGTTTAAAAACTAAAATCTAAATACAATCCAAATAAAATATAAAATAATAATATAAAATGAAATATCTGTCAAGTAAAATTTCGATCGCTGCGAAAGTTTGCAACAAGAAAACGCAAATAATTTAGACCACGGTCTCAAACAAAAAGCCTTATGTCAGAGTCTGGATGGCGGTTTATTTACCGGACCTGAATGTTTCTTTCTGGTCAGTTCTGTGGGAGTTTCGATTTCTTGGGAAAAATCGTTCGAAAAGTGCTCCAACATCATTTCAGATTCCAAACCAGCCAGACTAGTAGACGATGCCCTCCAAGATCATATTGCAGGATATTTGCTGAGCAAGGTAAATGATAAGTTAATGTTTTGTATAGAAACGAAATCAAAGTGAATATTTCGTACGGTATTTGTTGAGATTTAAAAACTTAGTAAGAAAATATTGAATGTATAATATATCCCATTTAAGTCAAATTTATAAATTAGGAAGGACCTATGGTTTTTCCTGAACGTTTGGGAGGTTTAACACATTTGAAAAAATCTAAAAGCTTTTTAAATGCTGTCCAAAAGGCAAATAAAAATTGAGCAGCCGTACTTAATTTCTTAACTTAATTTCTTATTTCTTAAGAGCGTACAAATTATTTGTAAGACCGATTGTTGAGTATGCTAGTGTTATTTGGACACCTTACTTGAATAAAGATATCGAACAAGTCGAGCGTGTTTAACGCAATTTTACACGAAAGTTATACAAGCGTTGCAACTTAAGCTATTTTTCATATGAAGAACGATTAAAATTTTTAAAGCTTCAGAAGCTAACTGAACGACGAACTATTAGTGATCTTTTAGAATGTTAAAAATTTCTTCATTTAAATACAAATATTAACCCAAATGCCTTTTTTATTTAAATCAAAACTTTACTAGAGGATCGCAGTGCGAATAAAGCAGAATAGAGTGCAAAAAAGTCGCAGTCACCACTGCAAGAAAACGTGCACTGTTAAAAATCGCAGCGCGGGAAAACTAGCACAAAATGGTGGATTTTGGTGGGAAAAGTCGGACACGAATTCAAAAGTGCAACTTTTCTCGCAAAATATTGGTCAAAAATTTAGTGTACAGTCAGACATTCTCTTGTGTTATATATTCTTGATATAATTATTTATCGATATTTTTATAAAAACCATTTTCATTAACACTTTTATTTACCTTGTAAATTGTTTTTGTATTAACCCTTTCTGATTATTAAGGCGTCTTAAGTTCATTTGAAGAATTATAAAACGCGTTTGTCTACCAGTGTATATAAAAAAGTGTTTGGATGATCGCCGGTCACGATGTTTTTCATCGAACAAAATCACGTAAAAAAAAGTTAGCGTACGGTTTGTTTGAAAAGTGCGTTCGCAACAGTTAAAGCACCTAAAATTTTTTGTTGGAAAACCGCGCAAATACTGCTGAACGTACTATTCTAAAATAAACATCATACGGAACGACCAATCAACTACGTGCCAACTATGCTTATGCAAATTATTTCTTGCGTGACTTTATTAGTCGATTGTGCTGGGGCCGTTCATCACGCTCTTTTTCGCATAAATAATCAGACTGGGTTTATATAGCTATAATTAGTTTGCGTTTTACTTAAATAATTCATTATTTTATATTCAGTTGCCTGAAACTGAAGTATGGACGGCACTCAAAAAGAGGCGAGTATACAATTCTGTGTATTTAAAACACGAACCAATTTCCTATTGGCACTTCGAGAAAACATGGAATTTAAACGTGTTGCCGGACCGACACAACCAGCCGGATATCGCGGTTTCTGAATCTTGTGCAACAATAAAAGCAACCTCCCAGTACAATGCAACTTTTAATCCCGGTCCGTTTAAACACTCCGTAGAACTTCTTAAAACCCGTTCATAACTTCGTTTAAGCTTCTTAATCGAAAAAAAAAGCACAAACCCAATTCTGTTGATTTAACCGCGTTTTTGGTTTTTAAACAGAGTTTTGTAATTTATCTTTAAGCCATAGAATGAAGTGCTGGAAAAATACAAAACTTATTTCAGTCATCCCACACCGTAGTTATGAATTTTATATTTTAAACCCTTTTGAACAATATTATTTTATCCAAATATTCTTCAGTATATAAAATAAAGCAAAATATTTAACTTATACGCCAAAGATTGCCCTACTTAAAATACTGCAAAAAAACGATGCATTCTAGAAAACATTTAAGGGATTATATCTTCCCAACGGAAGAGACCATGCACAATAAAAGAATTCACAGCACACGACAGTTAAAGAACATAACCTCTTTACAAATTACGAAATTACTACATTATTAACGTAAACCAATTACAGTTTTAAAAATTAGCGAGCTACTGACTGACTAATGCTTATCTCTCATCAACCAAAAGCCAGTGAAAAATACCTATATAAATAAAAAATTTTTACCTTTTTATACAAGAATTTTTGAATCGGCTGTCGCAACTCACAACTTGTTTTTTTTTCTTTTCTGAAAAGGCATTTTAAACGGCTGTGTTTAAATAAGATGTCTCTATTTTACAAATGTCCGAACAAAACTGCTGGAGTACCACCATTTATCATGTGCTCTGTATGTTTGGTAAGTTATCCCTTATCATAAGATGTTTGTTTTGCTGTTTTTGTTTTTTTTTAAAATAATTTGTTACAAAAATCGTACACACCACCTCTGAACAAGGGCGTTACATGGTACATAAAACGGTAGAAAGTTGATTGTCGCAATTCTTCTATTATTGATTGTCATAACAAAATCAAACAGCGCCAAAAATATATACAAGAAAAAAACTAACGAAACAACAAGTGACTTGGGCACTTGAGTTTCAAATATTGCCGGGTTCATAAGTTTGGTGCTTTTCCTCACGTTTCAAAAATTAAAACAATAAATATTAAAGACATATTTTTTAAATTGTTTTTTTTTTAAATTGACCCTTAATTTTAAGAACGCTGCAATGGCGAATAAAATTAGTGATTTGCGGCTATATATTTTGTTCCTTGGGATTTAAAGTAGGAGGAGCTAAAACGGGTGCGTAGCCATTCGGTCACCACATTCATTGGAGCATTTTTTACCAGCACTTATTGGCTAAAAACGATTTTATAGTGTCATAATTCTGTGGAAATCTTAAACATCCAAAAACGTTGGTTTAAATAGGGTGTTTTTCAAAGTCAAAGTCAAAGTTTATTTCTAAAGAAAAAAAATCGTGTAAACACCAAAAAGTTGCGAACCAATTACGGTCGCCACAAAAAGTTTTTGAGCATCGTGAAAAGCATGAATTTGTTGTTTCATAGAAGACACATTTGACTACATTAAGTCCATTTAAAATAAAAGTTTTTTCATTTTACCATTATAATGCTGTCGTATTGTGGAAAGCCACTCTCAAAAATACAGCGGGGTACAGAGTCACGATGTTTTTTTAATTTCAATAATTTCTTGTAAAAACTTAAGCTGGCCCTTCAAATCTTACCAGTTTTTTGTCAAAATATTCAAAATTCTAAAAATTAGATTTAATTTAAAATAGTCAAAAAAATTCATAAAGTTTAAAAAAACTTCGATGTGTCTTTTAAAAAATTGTCAAAATAGCGTTTCTTGGGGAATTTTGTACCGGAAAAATTTTCTCCTAATAATAAAAGTTTTCATATAGAAAATATAAAAAAATGGGCGTTTCATTTTTACATTTTGTTTGTAAATTTGAAGTAAATGTCCAAAATAAATGTTTTAGTGAAAAAAACCCTCGATTTTTAACCCTTTTTTTCAAAGTGTGGTAAGCGAAAAACCGATGAATGCTGTTTTTTTATTAAATTATCTATTTTTCGTCTGTGTTGATAAGAGTTCTGTAAAAAAATCAATTTTAGAATAATAAGTTTTCCGCTTCCCATGGCTTACAAAAAGTCGGGCAAAAATCACAGATTTTTTTACTTTAAAACATTATTATAACGAGAAAATACTTTGTAAAAATCTAAAATTAAGGCTTAAAAATAAAAATTAAAAGTATGCTAAAATAAGCATTAAATTTTGTTTTTGTTACATTTTAATGTAAAAAAACTTTGTGTATGTAAAAAAAAGAAATTGTAAGTAGGTGCGTCAAAATAGTTGCTTGTGCGTTTTTCTGATAGTTTTTGATATTATACATTTTTAATTGTAAATAAAGGTAGGTGAAAGTAAAAAAAAATGATTTTTTAGGTGGAAATGGAGCTGATTTTACATCAACAGCCGGAACAAGAGTACTTCCCAACACAAGTAGTCCATTAGTCTCTTTGACAGCAGAATCACTATGGTACTGTGGTCTAGAATGCCGAAAAAACGAAAAATGCCAGGTAATCAGGAAGCAATATTTCGAGTAAAATTTTATAAGTGATAGCAATTAAACCGACAGGGAGCCCAAAATTGTTACGCGAAATTTCAATTAAATAAATATAAGTTTCTTGTAAAATAAGTCTAATAAAAAAGTAAAATGCCATTTTTTTTAAATTTGTTGCCTTAAATATAGTGTATACTTGGCAATTTTTTGACTTAAATATTCTTGCTGCTGTAAAAAAATCCCAACTATGAAATAAAAAACTGAGGGCACGTGCTACATGCACTACCAGTACTACAAAATGAAAACTCGTTATAAATTTTAAACTTTTGCTCATTTTTACTTTTTTAATTATAGTTGAAATAATAACACATGTATTATTTTGAAGCTTTATAAAAATTTTTTTTTTTGTTGACCCAATAAATTGACATGCAAAGATAGTATAAAAATGTTGCCCAAAAACTACTGAAGTACTTTATTAATCCAATATTTTAGTTATTTTTTCAGTTTTAGAAAAAAATGGAGTAAAATTTAGGATAATTCTTGTTTTGTGGTTGGGCTTCGAGGCCAAAATTTTGTTATGCGTTAAGTAGTGTCCAATAAAAATAGTTTTTCCGATGAATGATAAGCAATTAAAATAGTGCATTTAAAGTATTTTATTCTGGAAAAATTAAAAAAAAACATGTTGAGAAATATTTTAAGTGGAGTTAAACCCTAATTAATCTTAATTTACTTAACAATCATACTATGATAGTTATTTACACTCTCAATTTGTTTTTCTGTGTCCATAATAAAAAACTAAATTTTTCTGTTTAAGGGATTTAACTATAAGGAATCTGAACGTTTGTGCGAAGTCTTGGACATTAAAATCGGAATGGAAGCTTCAAGCGTATGGGGAACTATTCCAAAAACGTGGTTTTCAGTGACGAATGATGAAGCATGGATTCATTTTGCCAGAATATTATAAAATAAAGAAGCTTAATAAAAATTATTGTTGTCTCAATTGCCTAAATCCTTTTAAAAATAAAATGTAGTTATGATGTATTGTAATCTATAAGGCATAAAAAATTGACAACTGGCAAAGTTGGCGTTACGGTACACTTCCGAAAATATTTCGAACCTGCCGTTATCTCGTTAACATTTTGAAGGATTTTAAATTTAAAGATTTTTACTATACTTAGACAGTAAAAATATGGTTTTTCAGGATAAACTCTAAACATCCAAGAGTCTACACAAATTTGGTATCATTTGTGGTTTGACGCATCTTAAAGTATAAAGTATAAAGTATAAAAGTGTTTATTGCACAGGTTTAAAACATAAAACACAAAAAGTGCAATACAAAACCATTACTGGTAAACATAATCGGATTTAATTTTTTTTTTCAAATAATCATAAATGTTTACTCAATTTTTTGCGAAATAATTTTACTGAGGATAAAGACACTAGATTGTCTGGTAAGGAGTTCCAATCTTTTATAACTCTGTTTGAGAAAAAATATTTGCAGATATCCAGTCTATATCTAGTGCCTTTTAATTTCATTTCATTCCCTCTTGTTTTATTTATATTGCTTAATTCAAAAAATTGATTTCTATCAACATCAACTAAGTTATGCATAATCTTAAAACACATAACCAAATCATTTATGTACCTCCGTTTTTCAAAAGAATCTAAACACAAATCTTTTAGTCTGTTCTCATAACTAACTGCCGGAAATGAACAACGTTTGTACAAACGACGGGTAAATACTCTTTGAACACGTTCAATGCATTCACTATCTTTTTTCAAAAAAGGACACCATACAAATGTTTCAAATTCCACAAGTGGCCTCACATATATGGTATAGGCCGCCAAAAGGGCAGCCATATCTTTTGTCTTAAAAGTTCGAAAAAGCAAAGCTATTCGTTGGTGTGCTTTTGCTGCAATATTTTTGCAATGCAAAGAAAATTTTAAATTTTGACTAATCGTTATGCCAAGATCTTTTACAAAAAATACATTTTCAAGTTTTACATTGTTAAGAAAATAGTCATTTTTCGGGTTATTGTATCCTATGCTCAAAACTTGACATTTATGCATAGAAATTTTGAGCTGCCACGTGTTACACCATTCAGTAAACTCATTTAAAGATTTAACAAAATCATCATGTTTTACATTATTATTAAAAGCACATGTTATCTTAGCGTCGTCCGCAAAGAGCTTTACACTACTTTCAGGTCCAAATGTATCTGGAAAATCGTTAATATACAGTAAAAAAGCAAAGGACCGAGTACGCTTCCTTGCGGAACGCCGCTAGTTACAGGTGCAAATTCATAGGTAATATTATCAATTATAACTCTCTGACGCCTGTTTGTTAAAAAACACTCAATCCATGATAAAAGCTCATATCGGATTCCGTAAGCATAAAGTTTAGCTAAGAGTTTTTTATGGCTAACGCTGTCGAAAGCCTTTTCAAAATCTATATATGTTATATCCACATATTTTTTGTTATCTAAAAAACGTAACCAATCTTTTAGCGCACTTAAAAGTTGCAAACCGACCGATCTGCCGCTTAAAAAACCAAATTGAGCCTTTGTTATTAAATTATTTTTTACTAGATAAGTAATAATAGAATCATATATGATGCTTTCCATGGATTTACAAAGTTAATACATTTTTAACCTTTTCAAGATCTTCTTCGATGGATTCCGACTCCGGAAGGCCCCTGATGACAATGCATTTTGAGTTTTTGTCTCGTTGGGTCTGTTCTTTGCATATTCGCTCAAGATCAGCCATTGTCGGTATCAAGAGTTTTTTAGACTTTCTGGGCTGAACTCTCTTCCAATCCTGAGATTCTGATGATTGTAACATTTCGGCATCAGAAATCATGACAGAAACGTCTTCAGGATAACATTGGTTATCAAGGCGGTTTTCAATTTGTTCCACGGCAGATCTAAGGTCTTTTACCTCATTACGCAGATCCTCGATATGATTGCAACAATTTCCGCAGGGAAAAGGAACTTTCAAAGCCGCATAGGCTTTTTCATCAGAAAAAGCACACAGTACATGAAAAAAGCCTTTACAATATTTGCAGCAAGCAGTCCCTTTCGCTTTGGGACCCAGAGTTTTTTCACAATAACAACAAACGGCCATAACGTAATTGGTGAATAGTGTAAGGGCCTCTGGCAACAAAGCAATTAACTATAGTCTGGGAGTTGGAAATTAGGCGCGAAAAACAGTTTCAAATCCAACAAATATTTTTTGAAGTTTAGCTAAGTTAGCCATTTATCTGATGATTTTTAAACAGTTTAAATTCTTAAAAAAAATTACAACGAATTTCAGGGACACAATGATACCAAATTTATTAATCTTCTTTTTATAAATTAGACTTAAAAAGTCGATTTTTAAAAAACGAATATCAGAAAAACGAAAAACGAAAAACAATTTATTAAAAAACGAATCTTGTCAAAGATAACTTTCATACATACATACACGTTTCAACTTTCATACATACATTGTTTGATTGCGACGAAATCTGCTATGTGATAAACAAAATTATGCCTGTAATATAAAATAATGGTACGGCTTTAAATAATCTTAAATTTTAAATTAAGAAGGGATTGTTTGTTATATTAGTTACATATGAACAAATTTACTTGTAAACTTTATTTACGCGTAAATGAATTATCGATTTCTTATTTTTAATTTAAAAAAAATATTGTTTTAAAAGCTATTTGTGTGTTTGTTTCTATTGGTTTTTGCATTCATCACGTATATTTTGTTGATCATAATCCGTTCGGATTATGAGTTTATGGTTTAATTGGTTTAGAATTTTAAATTTTAAGTAATTTACAGCAAATTTAGTGAATTCTTATATTTGCTTGTTTTGTTTGTAATGCAACTTGAACTTTCCTTGTTATATAATTAATAAAATGTCGACAAAGCTAAAAAATATCTTGAAGTGAAAGTTTAATAAAAGTAGATGAATTTCAAAAAACAAATTCACGAAATTATGGGAAAACTAAATGCCTTTTGAAGTTTACGAGTGTGGCGGATAGCGTTGAGCAGCTTAGGTCAACTAAATTAACAATATCAATTCATATCTTAAGTAGTCACTACACTCACGTTCAATCATGGTTCTATTTCAATTTAAAACATTATTAAATTATATTAATGTATGCGCTGTAATCAAATTACAGTAGCCGCGCCTGTCGCCGCGCGTGTCAAAACAATCCCTTATAACAGTTAACAGTACATGCGCTCCACGCGGTGCGTGGGCCCAATGGGTTTCGTAATTATTGTCTTGCGCTTTATACTTGGAAACCAGTCGTTACCTAACTGAACGGAACCCTTGTTGGCAGTCCCTGCATAGGTATTTATATTTTATTACCTTTATTTTATCCGATAATTTTCCCAATTGGAATGCCAACCGCTATAGTTGGTCTTGACCAACTTAGGTAAGGAACGTGTGTTAAGTGGAGAGTTCGCAGGGCTGTCTGTGAACTCTCCTTGAGATAAGGCGGCAATTTCGGAAGTGACTTGGTGGAGTGGCTACGATCGTGGGTACAGGTATTTTAAATAAGGAATTTTGCACAACATTGTACATAATTTTTAAACTAAGCTAAATAGGTTACATAAAACCCTCAGTGGCGTGTCGTCAAGGACACCCACTGACTTTGTAAAAAATATCGTTTTATTTTTCAATTGGGTAAACTTCTAAAAAAACTAATATTTAACTAATTCAAATTTAAGCCTCTAACTGAATCAATCAATCAGAATAGTTTTTAAGTTCTAAAAACT
>JASAMX010027728.1:0-10973 GCA_030248175.1 Microlaimidae sp. YZB2_3 | reverse complement strand
CTTTGTGGTTACCCATTTTGGCCCCCCCAGGTTACAACCCCCCCCCCCCAAAAAAAAATTCATTGGAGATTTATGCGTTGCGTTTATACTCGTTTTAATCCCACGGTCACGCTGATCCCAAAAATATAATTTTCAAATAATTTTACCTCATGGTAACCATTTTGACACACCCATCACCACCCCCAAAAATTGAATTGGAAGTTTATGTGTTGTGTTTATACTCGTTTTAATCCAAAAGTCACGCTAATCACAGATATATTACTATTGAATAATTTTACCTAGTAATTACCCATTTTGGCACCCCCAGGGTACCCCTCCCCCAAAAAATTGCATTGGAGATTTACGCGTTATGTTTATACTTGTTTTAATCCGATGGTCACACTGATTCCAAAAATATCACTCTCCAATAATTTTACTGTGTGGTTACCCCTTTGGCATACCCCTGACCATCCCCAAAAATTGCATTAGAGATTTATGCGTTGTGTTTGTACTGGTTTTAATCCCATAGTCACACTGATCCAAAAATATCACTTCCAAATAATTTTACCGTGTGGTTACCCATTTTGGCACACCCATCACCACCCCCGAAAATTCCATTGGAGATTTATGCGTTGTGTTTGTACTCATTTTAATCCCATAGTCACGCTGATCCCAAAAATATCACTTCCAAATAATTTTACCATGTGGTTACCCATTTTGGCACACCCATCACCACCCCCGAAAAATTCCATTGGAGATTTATGCGTTGTGTTTGTACTCGTTTTAATCCAAAAGTCACGCTAATCACAGATATATTACTATTGAATAATTTTACCTAGTGATTACCAATTTTGGCACCCCCAGGGTACCCCTCCCCCAAAAAAATTTCATTGGAGATTTACGCGTTATGTTTATACTTGTTTTAATCCCACGGTCACGCTGATTCCAAAAATATTACTCTTGAATACTTTTATTTTATGGTTACCCATTTTGGCACACCCATCACCACCCCTAAAAATGGCATTGGAGATTTATGCGTTGCGCTTGTACTCGTTTTAATCCCATAGTCACGCTGATCCCAAAAATATCACTCTCAAATAATTTTACCTTGTGGTTGCCAATTTTGGCACCCCCAGATAATATCAAATAATTTTACCCTGCAATAATAACTATTAAATACATAAATTAAACATACATTTCAAAACAATTATTAGTATTTTTAAAATTGACAAAATAGTCTACAAAATCTAAAAAAAATAAAAAGACTTTCAAAATGGCAGATCTAATTTTGCTCTATTGGTTGACCCATACCTGCCAAATTAGCGGAGAATATTGTCTGCCGATTTGGTGAATTAAATGTCTGCCAAAATAAATAAAATTATCTGCCAATTTGGCAGAATTATTAGCCGCGTGAAAATTGGCTGAATATTCTGCCATTTTGGCAGATTTTTTTTTAAATAATGGCTGACAAAGATTAAGAGAGTTGTCTAATATGTAATCTGTATTAAAAGAGTAGGATTTCCGTACTGTGTTTAAGAATTCTTCTTTTAAATGCAAGAAAAATATCTTCAAATGTGGGCAGGTTTCTAAAACATAGCTTTACTAAGACGAAACTTTTTTTGCTTTATTTATGGCACTTCTATTTAAATAGCCAGATTACAGTTGGAAGGTGCATAATGATTTTGCATAATAGTCAGAATTCGTAATTTGTTTTGCTTTTTAAAATTCTATATTATTAAAATTAAACAAAGCATTTTTTACAATCTAAAGCACGGACATAAAACCTTTTTCCTAAGCCTGAGCGAAACCCGAAATTAAAGCTAACTTTTATAATGATACATTTGTTTAATAATTTGTTAGTTTTTATTTAATGTTGTAAAATAAAAACGTCAACTAAAAATGAATTATAGCTTTTTTGTTTACGCGTAGTAACATAAGATTTACTGCTTTCGTGGCTCCCATTTTTTTTGATTTTTTTTTCTTTTTGAAACAATGAACACATCGTAAATAATTAATTTGGAGCATAGTCATTTTATTACCATAAAATTCAACTAAATAACATGCAAAACAAATAACATAAGAACAGGTGCGATGAAAGTGTTATAGAAAAAAAAAAACAGCAAACGGTTGAACACTGTCAAAATACAATACAAAAGTCCACTTTTATCTTTGTTATTCGAAAAAAAAGTCGATAGTCACTAAAAACCAAAAAACAGTTACCTCGAAAGTGGGTATATAGAGCTTTGAGCAAACAATGTACCCAGAATCCTTCCCAGAATTCCATGCAATTTTTTTTATCTTAAGTTAACGTTTAAAAAAACACTTTCTGAACACAGTACGAAAAACCCGCTCTCTTAACCCTTTGGGATTCTTTCCGCTGCATATTCGCAGAAAGGATTTCCCGCCACCGCTGCTCAGTGTTAAACTTTGTAGCAGTCGTCGACTGCACGCGGAGTTTAACACACTGCAGCACTGACGTGAAATCCCTTCTGCAAATTTTCAGTTTTTTTGACAAAAAAATCCCAGAGGGTTAACACGGCTGACCAATTGAAAAAAATACCGTTTTCACACGGAATGAAAAAATTTCACACGGAATGAAAACAGTTTCTAAGTGCAGCGTTCTGTAACTAAAAGTTCAAACATTCCGAAAACTGTACAAAATATTTACTTGTTCTGTATGTTTAACGCTGGTTCACACCAAAATTACAACTAACAACGTCACTTGTAGCGGTGATGTGAACGTATTGTCATTTGTCACTTATCACCATGGTGTGAACTAGGCCTATTTTCCGTACAAACAAATTGTTTTTAAAAATTATCTATATTTTTGCTTGTATAACCTTGGCCAAGCAATACAAATATTTTTAGAAAAAACTTATGAACAATATCTCAAATGATTATAAGTAGGAAAAAACTAAATCAAAAGAATAAAACTAAAAAAATCGCCTTCTGTAAATCTAAAGAACCCATACTTAGTTTTATCAGGCTAAAACTTTGATTTTATCAGCAGCTTAAATAAAACGCTAGTTTTAATTTTTCGAGAGATCTTTAATACTATTTCCAGAATATAATTGCATTAATTTTAAAAACTTTTTTTGAAAAAAAAGCAACATCATTTTGTAACACAAAAAATTACCTTCAATGTGATTTCCTGTGATACTCCTGCTTATTTCATGTATTAGATAGATTAAAATTACACAAAAACAATGCTTATGCCTTTAATTTTTTATTTTGACCTAATGCAAGCTTTTACTTCACAAAAGGTATTGAACAGTAAGCCAACACAATTTTCACAAATTTTACAATTTTAATACCATGACACGTGTGCTTATAATAACGACCAGATATTTTTAAATGATAAATTACAGTTAATTAGAAAATTATATTTAGAGGGAATTTTGATTATATTCCCCTTATATATCGTGTTCTGTCAAAATTTTGTGGAAAATTTCAACTTGTATATTTTTATGAAATAAAAGTAAAACTGAAAAGCGACAAATTTTTAATATTTTTCATAATTTTGAAGTCTTTTCTACGCCTTTTACAAAACGACCGCCGTATAAAGACACCAAGCGGTCTGGTATTTTATTAGCCTGCAAGATGTTCTATTTCGATAAAACAATCTAGTGGCTTAAACACCTCCGCCTTGTTTAAAATAAAATATGCGATTCTAAATCGTAAAAACATTATAACCAAAACAGAAGGTATATAGAGAAAAAAATTAAATTCAAAAAACAACAAAATCACAAAAACAAGAGTATCAAAAAGCTAATAGAAACCCCTGTGCAAAAATTAAATCGTCAATACGTTTTGCAACAAAAAAAATAAATTACGAAATTTGCATTTAAAGAAATCGGCTATTTTGAACTTTAATTTGATACCTTCATCGTTAAGATTGGTGCAGTATTTGTTGAGACATTGCGTTTCCCGTACAAAAAACCCGCGATTTTTTCGCTAAAAATACAAAGTGTAGACAATTTTTGGCAAACTTCATCAAATCACTGCCGTCGTTTGGTGTTTTAAACGAAAAGATCGCCGGCCTTTTGTGCGGGAAACGCAAAACCTCGACAAATACTGAACCAATTTTCAAAATCAATGTATCAATTAAAGTAGAAAGCAGTCGGTTTCTTTGAATTTATATTTTGTAATTTAAATTTTGATACCCATTGAGCAATCTTTCAAGTACAGAATTGTCAAAAAACGCCATTTTCGGTGAGTCATATCTCCTGAGCCACTAGAGATAATTTGATGAATATATTTTGGTGGGCTATGGGGGGCAGGGGTAGAGTTTTTACAAAAATAATCAAAATCGAAGACAAAAAGTTCACTCTGTACAGCAGCACCTTGAAGGGCTCTAAGTTCCCATTGTTCGGGGCCCTAGGTTCCCAAAAATTTTTAATAGCTCAAAATTCTTTGCTGACATGAAGAAAAGTGTAAATCTTAAAGAACTAACACAGGTGATACCATCACCATTTTTTTCTTCAACGTTTACAAAAAAGTGTTTAAATGCGCGCAAATAGCGAAAAGACGTTTATAACGATAGTTCGTATGTAAACCAACTTCTATTTGTAAACGCAATTTTGTTGTTTGATATGCGTTGCTAAGATTCTTATTGCTGCAAAAGTGAATTTGATTTTAAAAGCAGAATTTTGTTCAGTTTATTCAAAAAACTTTTCAGCTTTCATGTAGAAGCTAATGGGAATTGTTTTGGCAAATAAAAGTTAAATAAGGGTGTGTTTGTTTATATCTGCGAAATGTTGTATTTGTTTTATATATTTATTTTATGTTTGATGCAATGTTATCTTAAAAATAAAATTCCTTTGTTCGATTATACTTTAATATTTTAGTTTTTAATATAACTTATAATATAATTCTTTATATTAATATCACGATATGTGGAACCAGTTTGTGATATGAATCGCATTAAATTGCTTAATTGATATTAATCACACAATTTTTGGCTTTGTTAACATAATAAAAAAAACGAAATAATTTTCTAAATATTGTTATATAAATTAATTTTGTTTATGAAAATAACCTCTATATTATAATAATATATAATTTATATAGCGCGGTATAAAAGCTGGTTCAAACTTATGACAAAAAGTCCTTTAGACAAAGTCCAAAGGATAATTTTAGAAAAGCAAAAACGTCCTTTGAACAAGCCAAAACGTCCTTCGGACTTTTTCCTTTGGACGAAGTATTAATGCTACTTAGAATTTGTCCTTTGCACTTTGTCCAAAAGACAAAATCCAAAGGGAAAAGTCCAAAGGACAAGAAAGTATGAACACGTTGTCCTTTGGATTTTGTGCTTTGGACTTTGTCTTTTGGACAAAGTCCATAGGACGTTTTTACGCTGTATTTGTCCAAAGGACGTTTGTTATAAGTATGAACCAGCCTTAAAGGTCTATCGTTGAATCCAGTATAATTATAAAACAAAAAAAATCAATTAAAATTGGCCCCAAAACCGGTGGAGCTACGGAATTTCGATGGAAATTCCGGAGCTCCAAAAACCCGACCTCCGGAGGTAATGGGCTCAGAGATAAGGGTAACCTTATTATTAATGACTCATTTTGCCGTTGATGTCGATGACGGCATCAATTTTGTTCAACTAAATTTCGTATAATTGGTTTTTATATATACTTAGGTGTCTTAAAAAGAAAATATTAAGGAATTTTTTATTTAAAAGAACAAGATCCAATAAGAGAAGAATGAAATGTCGACTAAAAGAGCGAGAATCGATGGAAAGAAGAATGACATGTCGTCGGCGGCCGGGACGGACGTGAAGCTTTCGAAAACTTTGAGTTGGGTTTTACGCCACGGGGCGCCGGAAGTGGGAATCCGGCTGGACGACGAGGGATTCGCGGAGGTTTCCTGAGGAGTTGGAAATAACCCGGGACGGCCCGGCTTAGGCTCTGGCCTAAGCCGGGCCATTCTGTACTTGGAAGATTGCTCAATGGGTATTTTTTCGACTATTCTGTACTTGGAAGATTACTCAATGGGTAGTGAAATTTAATTTACAAAAAATACACTCAAAGAAAGCGGCTACTATCTACTTTAATTTAATACCTTGATCATTAAGATCGGGACAGTATTTCTCGAGATATTGCTTTTCCCGCCCAAAAAAAACGCGATTTTTTCGCTCGGAAAACTAAACGACGGCAGTAATTTGATTACATTTGCCAAACATTTTTTGCCGTCACTTCGTATTTTTACCAAAAAAATCGCGGCTTTTTGTGCGGGAAACGCAATATCTCAACAAATACAGCACCAATTTTAAGAAACAATGTAATTTTGAATGCATAATTTGTAATGTAAATCGTCATACCCATTGAACAATCTTTCAAGTATAGAATTGTCGAAAAATGCCAATTTTGGGGGATTATAACTTCTGAACCACTGGATATATTTTGTTGAAAATATTTTTGTGTGCTATTGGGGGCGGGGGTAAGATTCTCACAAAAAATTATCAATGACAAAAAAGCTTGACTGCGTACCGCACCTTTAAAAAAAATATAAAAAACCAATCTGTAATATTGTTGAATTATAATCCAATAATTATCGGATTCAATTTGAAAATTTAAAAATTAAAAGTATCTGGCTCTAAAGAATAAAAAAAAGTTCCAAAAACTTTGTAGTGCCCCGGCCTGGCCTAATTTCTTCGGGTTATTTCCAGTCCAGGTGGACTCTCTATTGAAATTGGATCAATTGCGCGGCGTTTCCGTGGAACAAGTGCGCCGCGTCGTAGCGGAAAATAATAAACAGAGATTTTCCCTTCGGGACCACCCTGATACCGGATCGCTTTGCATACGCGCCAATCAGGGACATTCGCTTCCCGTGGAGCGATTGGAACTGAAGCCGATAATAGGTAACAACTATACGGCGTGGTTAACATAGGTAACCGATGGGGGGGGGTGGCACCCCCCTAAGACCTCAGACCGGACACCCCCCCTAAGGCCCACTCTCCAGACCACCCAACCCCCCCCCTCTATAAAGACCAAAAAAAAAAACCCCTAACACCCACCCTAAAGACTTGATTTGATAAAAAACACCTCTCCTAGAGGCCAAAAACCAAAACACCCCGGGGTGTGGACCCCCCTAGCCGTCGAAGGTCGCTGACCTATGGTGGTTAATATGACAAAATGAATTAGAATCGTTGTAAAATTATTGTAATTGTGACTCTTTTTTATTTTTTAAAACACGAATACCATTAAGATTAGGAGTTAGAGTCTTGTTGATTTTATAATGACTTTCACTCATTGTGTCGTAGTGACGACAATAATTTGTATATGCTGATCATGTTCGTACACCAAATATAATGCTCAGAAGCGGGGAATAATAAGTGAAAGATCCGAAGGCCCGGTAAAACCAAACGGGAGCTTTGAAGACCGATATTTTATTTTGGAAGTTTAGAAAACATATTGGTGGACACAAAAACATACGAACTAAAGAAAATTTAAATAAATTCGGTTGAGAGTTTTGGTTTTTATTCACTGGAATTCCTCAGTCTCTGTGCATTGTTTTTTTTTAAAATCGAAGCACTATATTAAGGTAGAGGCCCTTATAGGAACTTAACCATGAAAAATTTTATGAATAAAAGATACTTCAATATAACACAAATAATTTTTTTGGTTAATACCCTAAAAAAATATTTTATAATCTTCGCAAATTTATGTTAACAAATCTACAAATTTTGGTCATTACAATTTATAATTTTGAATGGGTTCTTTGTAACAAAATATAACAACAATAATTTTATATATGCAAGCATTCTAGGTGGTAAAAATTTTAAACTTTGCGGTTCCCAAAAAAAATTAAATTAAATTTTTAAAACATATAACTAAATTAAATTTTTTGAACAGTAGTTAACATTTATTAATAGGTTTTTAACATAACTACTAAAAACAGACTTCAGAGATTCTGCGATTGATTTTGATAACAAATTAAAACAAATGTCTTACGACATTATCATCATAACCGAATATATTTTATCTAGATATTTATCACAAACACTTTTAATAGTATTTTATGTTTATTCGTCTTATCACTGTATAAGACCTGTCAGCAATTATAAAATTTCATTTCCCTGCAAATTTGTAAGACATTTTTGAATAAAGGCTTAATATTGATTTGTTAGACGCTTCCAAGTACCCCACTGTTGTTCACGGAACCTACCTCAAGGCATGGGCCACCATCCAAAAGCAAGGACTATCCAAAATGAACCGTCAGCATATACATTTCGCCCCTGGACTAGCCGACGACGATTCTGTATATTCCGGAATGCGCCGAAATTGCGAGGTCCGAATTTACATCGACTTAACTACGGCGCTAAAGGCACGTTTAAATAAGGTCAAATCGAGTTTGAGTTCAATTTTTATAGTGTAAAACGTGCGGTCATTCCATTCAAAAGAGTAAACTTTGGAAATTTTGTGTTTGAATATCAGTAAACTAAGGCTTACTTAGCCTTCTATGACTTTTGAATTGCCGTCCAAAGTTATTTTTTTAGAACTATTTTTTACGTTTTTAAATAATTTTAAATTTAGTTTACAATTTTTTTTTCAAATATCTCATTAAATTTGAATTAAATTAGGAAATTATTTAGGAAAGTACCACAAAATAAATAGCAGCTTGGGCTTGAGTGCTTCGCAACTCTAAAAACAAGATTTTTAAAAAAAAACTTTCAGGCTATTTTTAAAAAATATATATATAAACAAAAATATATAATATAATAAAATGTAAAAATCATGTGTAAATTTTTTTTCCAACTTATGTCTTGTTAACGACATAATTGATTGTTTGTCAGAATGTCACTTTTCTTTTAGTGAAATATCCTCCAATTTAATTCAGGCGAATTTGTTAAAAAAATTCAACAAAGTTACATAGCTTAATTAATATATTTAAAATACTGATAATATTATGAAATAACTCAAAATGAAACTCAAACAAATCAATGATAAAGAAATCACTGTAAGCCATTATCCTGGTAAGGACGGAGTACCTAACTTACCAAGACAGGTTTTTTCTGCCTTTATTGTAAAGTTTTCCTGCCTTCATTCTTAATTTACCTCTACCAGCCTTCAACCTACCTCTGAGATAGATTTAGCGGCCTCCTACCTGCTTCTTAACATGTTTATGCTAATACGAGGCAGTGCCACCGGCCTTTTAAGCGGCCTTTAAGGTCTCTCCGGACAGTTTTCTTAAGTATGGAAAATCGCGATTTTTGGCATACGAGATCTCGTGAAATACAGTAATATTTCACTAAAAAATTTATATGAGTGTTAAAAAGGCAGAAATATCACGATTATAAAGTGAACATTCATTATATTATTGTAAGTAATTGAAATAATTAATATTAAAAATCAAATTGCAATGAATTTTTTTTTTAAACCCTTAAAAATATTTACTGCACACTATTTATTAAAAAAAAACTTCTGATAGAGAGACACGGTTACCCTTTTTCACGTACGTAAAAATTAAATTGAATACTGTTGTATTTATGGTTTAATATACAATTTTCCGTGAAAAATGGGGGTCAATTTTCCCAAAATTTTGGTGAAATTTCGATTTAATTTAATTTGGTAAAATTTAAAGCTCCAGATAGTATATTTCTATTGAAAGCTATAATTTTTGGAAGGCCATAACATCTTTTGTATTTTTTAACGCATAAATAGTTCTGTCGTGCGTCGTGCGTTTTGTCGATTTATTTCAGAGGGTGTGTTTATAAATCGCTTTTAGAGCTCATCATCCCATGGTAGCCGTGCCATAGTTGGTTAGCGCGTCGTCAAATTTTTTCAAAGGTCCCGAGATCGATTCCCACATAAAACATATTTGACCGAAAACTTGTTTTTGATTTTAATAATTTTTTTTTTTTTTTATAATTTTAAAAAAATTATTTAACATAAATTCCAAAAATATCATTATTGTAATCAGGATTTGTTGCCTGCTTTTCGCCAATTAGTCAAATTTTCGTCATTTGAATATCTTAAAATATTATAATACTCTCTAAGTATAATAATTCAAAAGTAAATTGTGTGTAAATAAAAATGGGTAATTTTTGCTCTTTATTGCAATTGGTTTACTACTGAACGCTCTGGAATAAAAACTGTCCGGAGAGACATTAAGGCAGTTTTCGCTGCAGCTGCCTTTAATCATTTTGGGCGCCGCCTCTTGAGCTGGCTTCTTCATGCGGTTTTGGTGCCACTTTACTGCCTCCGTCTTACCGTAGGCAGCTTCAAAAGCCGTCCTTACTGGGTTATTTACGTATAAATCAAAGATAAGTGCTAACCTAAGAAATTCTTAAACTAGAACGACATGAAGTTATTATAACGGCACACGTTGGCGCGTATTGTACTCAGTAAATTGACATTTTCAATGTTTTATATTACTTTTTTGCTATTCAATAAATTATTATAAAAATTAAGGTAGAATTACAAACTTCTGAAGCTCATAATTCATTAGTTGAGATTTCAGCTACAAGTGACCTTTTACTAATAGGAAACTTTTGAAACGCGACCTTTTTTTATTCTTGCCTGTTAAAGCACGATTATAAATTTTTCTTGTCGTCTAACAACGTGATACTTTGCCCCGGTAATAAAGAGGGTTTTTTACCAAAGGAATATTTTCGAAAAGTGGAAGTCAGAGACAAATCAACTGGACAATTTGATGAAGTTGTTTGCTAAATTTATATTTAAAAATTAGTAAAATGCAAATTTGTGCAATAGGGTAGTGCATTTAATTTCGGCACTTTTTCGTTTTTCCAATGTAACTTTTCATTGTATGACTTGATTTTCGTGTTTGATAGCTCATTTTAAAGCTTTTACGATACTGCGTTGCGCCATAAAAAATTCACTGTACGAAAGTTGTTTTTTAAATAAATTAAATCAGTATTTTAAATATATTAATTAAGCTATGTAACTTTGTTGAATTTTTTTACAAATTGGCCTGAATTAAATTGGAGGAGCAATACTAAATGAATGAGAAAATTATACATATAC
>JASAMX010027727.1:0-21060 GCA_030248175.1 Microlaimidae sp. YZB2_3 | reverse complement strand
TCATCTACTTCGTTCAGTTAGTGCTGAATTTTTAGAAATCAATTTTTCATGCATTTAAATACCATAATATAACTAATGGCAGAGTAGTTGATAATAATTAAAATCTAATAATAGACAGAACACAAGAACATACCTTTAAGTCTCTATAGACAACATTTCGACTATGCATGTGTTCCAGACCAAGAATAACTCAGCAACATAGAATTCATTTCCTGTAATATCAAAAAGTCTACTTTCATGTTATTTTATACATTGGTCCTCTACTTCATTTATTGATTATAAATAAGGTTTTCAGCAAACAAGGGGCTGTTTTTACAACACCCTCATTTTCTAAAAAAGTATTTACAAATACTCTTCCTTACTAAGCTTAATATTCCCAGCCGAAACTTAGTGAAAAATGTTTTAGCTGAGCATTACTATAACTTGCACGAAAATGACATGGACTGGAAAAATATTTTTAAATGCCACCTTAACAAAAATGTTTAATGATACCATAAGTTATATTAAGGCATGGTTAGACGTTAAAATCTATACATTCTTAAAGCTTTGGTATAATTCACCCCATTATTTAGATTATGCTCATTTAAATTTTTATAATTAGCATTATTTTTGCAAAGATTCGTACGTAATGAACGCTAACTATGATTTTTAATAGCCTACGTCTACTGAAATAAAACAAAAGTTTGCTCACCGATGAACTTAACCTCTAAAGGCCGGTTCATACTTATGACAAAACGTCCTTTGGACAAAGTCCAAAGAACGATTTTAGAAAAGCCAAAACGTCCTTTGGACTTTTTCCTTCTGACGACGTTTGAACGCTACTTAGAATTTGTTCTTTGGACAAAGTCAAAAGGACAAAATCAAAAGAAAAAAGTTCAAAGGACAAAAAGTATGAACACGGTGTCCTTTGGACTTTGTCCTTTGGACAAAGTTTAAAGGACGTTTTTACGCTGTATTTGTCCTTTGGACAAAGTCCAAAGAACTTTTGTCCTTTGGACTTTGTCCAAAGGACGTTTTGTCATAAGTATGAACCAGCCTTAAATCTTCCTTACTTTACTCCGACATAAAAAGTCACAATCACTATAAAATAAACGTTACTTCTGACTCTTAATGTTTGTAATATTTAAGGCTTTAATTAAACATAAAGAGTCATAGTTATCAGTAATTTATGGCGATTCTGACTTATTCTCTTATAGCACACGATGCAATCAATTCTCACTTGCGTATGTATATAAGCGTTAATGTGGAGTGAAAGTCATGTAAAATGTTGATGACATAGGAAAAAAATTTTTAGCATATCCCGCTAACAGCGGTAAACAAAATTTTTATGGGCGTTTAATGTTGGCTATACAATGATATTACAATTATCTAATAATTTAACTGTACTGTTAACCAACCACATATACTCACTCACCCAGACCTGTGCACTGCCCCCCTGGGGCTTAAGCGGGGGGGCAATTCCAAAACGGGGGGCACGGGGGGCAACTTTTTTTGAAACAAGGGTGCCGAATAAAACGGGGGGGCAAGCAGGGGAGAAAGAAAAAAAAAGAGAAAAAAAGGAGAAAAAAAAAGAAAAAAAGGAGGGAAAAGAGGAAAAAGGGACAAAAAAGCGAAAATAAGGTAAAAATAGGTCTAAAATGGCCTAAAATACATTGAAATAAGCTAAAAATTGCAAAAAATTGCGATGATGGCGTCATCATAGGTCAAAAATGGCGTCATAATTATAGGGTACTTTTTCATTTTTTGGCGGGGTGGGGCAATAAAACGGGGGGGGGGCGAATCCTCCAATAAAACGGGTCCAGACCGTGCACAGGTCTGCTCACCTGAATCATTTTTAAACAGACTTCAGTTTTTAATATATTTGCTCTATAGAACGTACCTGTTCGCTGAACACTCCGTGTTGCGATAGGTGATAGTGAAGATCTCCGCACACGTAACTGTGACTCATTTTGTAGTTAATAATGTCCTGTTTTAAATTTAAAATGAGTCACAGGCACACATATTCTATACGAACTGTGGCTCATTTTGCCGTAGTAACGACGATATTTGCTTTATAGAACGTACCTGTTCGCTGAACACTCCGTGTTGCGAGAGGTGATAGTGAAGATCTCCGCCGTTCATCAACTCCAGAATGAAACACAATTTGTCGGTTGTTTGAAACGCGTACGTCATACAAACGATGAAAGGACAGTCTTCCTAATTTAAGAAAAACCAGTTTAGTTCTCAGTCTAACCGAATTTCCCTTTTTTTATTTTAAATCACATTAAAAACAGATTTTTTGGCAAACATAGCAATATTTTTTTACAAAATAATAGTCACCATAGGTCACCGAAGGGGGGGGGGTGTAGGGGGGGGGTCACCCCCCCCTACAGCCTCTGAGACCTCTCCCCCCCCCCTAAGGCCCATTTTCGACCCCTCCCCCCCATCGACCCCCTGAACCCCTGACCCCCCCCCTACGGCCCATCTGTGACCACCCCCCCCTCCCTCGCCAATCCCAAAAAATGCTTAAAAAATGGTCAAATTTCGTCAAAAAATTGTCAATTTTGGTCCAAAAAATGGTACCCGGGGTGTGACCCCCCCTGCTTTTTTTCAAAAAAAACACCCCGGGGTGTGACCCCCCCCTGGAGGTCAAAAACCTCCACACCCCGGGGTGTGGACCCCCCCCCCCCGGAGCCGTCGAAGGTCGGTGACCTATGATAGTCACCGCTTACTTGCAAACTTTGCTTATTATGTTAATTAGATAGTTTAAAAAAAAAAACAAAAAAAAAACAGAAAAAAATTTCCTGCATGGTGCCAAACCAGAATTAGAAATAATATGCATCTTAAATCTTCAAAATTCAGCTTTAATCTTAATTTTCAAATTTTTAAAAGCTATTTTGGGTTCGGGGCAAAAATCCTAATTAGTCCGATATACAAAAAAATACCTTAGTATAACCAAAAATATATAATATAACGAAAAATGTGCAACTCCTATATAAAAAAGTACGGGAAAGGTGGCCTTTATAATGAGCCTCTCCATTTAAATGACACTCTCCATAATAATGGCAAAGTAGCCATTTTAATGCGGAAAAATATGCTGTTCGCCTACGTTATTCAGCACAAATGTGCGCGGATCAATAAAAACATTTTATTTCATTTGCGGGATGCGTGCGCATTTAGTGTAAAGTGACGTAGGCGAACGGCATATTACTTTGAATTAAAAGGCCATTATTATGGAGGGAGGGTGCCATTTAAATGGAGAGGCTCATTATAAAGGCCACTTTTTCCGTACTTTTTTATATAGGAGTTGCACATTTTTCGTTATATTATATATTTTTGGTATAACCAAGTATGAAAACACAAAAAATAGTAGCAAAAGCAATTCGTGTTCATTAATAAACAACTTACTCCAGTGGAAACAAGCGATAACATGATTCGTTCATTCAAAGCCAAAGTTTCCCCTTGCTTTAATTTAATCCGCTTTTTGTCCAAGCATTTCATTGCATACCTGCAAGAACAGTTAATGAAATTATTACGTCTACCCCAAGTTATTTTTCCATTATAACTTGTTTTATAAAATATAGTTCTGGTGTGGCTTTAAACTTTGCACTTATGTGAATAAAAAATAATTATATTGAAAGGTTATTCAGTTATAAAATTTTTATTGAAAATAGAGCAATAATTATAAATTTATTGTTTCAAACGATTGTGCTTTATTCTTTAAACTTTTTGTTGATAGCATTATGCAGTTTTATTAAACTCCTTGTGTTAATACAGACCTGTGCACGGTTTGGAAATGCCCCCCCCCCGCTTTATTGGAAGTTCTTCTCCCCTGTTTTATTGCCCTCCTCCCCCGCCAAAAAATAAAAAGTACCCTAAAATTATGGCGCCATTTTTGACCTATAATGACGCCATCATCGCGAATTTTTGGCAGTTTTTAGCTTATTTCAATGCATTTTAAGCCATTTTAGACCTATTTTTACCTTATTTTGGCTTTTTTGTCCCTTTTTTTCCCTTTTTCCTATATTTTTCTCCTTTTTTTTTCTTTCTCCCCTGCTTGCCCCCCGGTTTAAAAAAAAGTTGCCCCTCCGTTTTGGAATTGCCCCCCCTAATAAAACCCCAGGGGGGGGGCAGTGCACAGGTCTGTTAATATAATTGTGTTAATTTAAAATTATAGTAAAAAATATACAGAAATTGTTTTGTTAATTTTTTTGTTTGTTATGCCTAGATAAACCAAACGCCAATATGCATCAGGTAATTTTCCAGATTTGATGTTTGAGGGTCACATTAAAAAATATCGAACATTTTAGGTATGGGGGGCTCACTAAGTCATATCAACCTTCCTTTCTAGTGATGAGCAGTTTCTGTTCCATGTTTCGGATATTCCGGGCAAAATTTGAATTCCGGTGTCGGTTTCTGTTCCGGATTTTTGTAAAATCTTAATTCCGGTTCTGGTTCCGGTGTTCCGGGAGTTTTGCAGTTTTATAGGCAGTTCCGGTTTTGGATATTCCTGGCGAAATTTGAAAATTCGATTCCGGTTCCTGTTCCGGTTTCGGTTCCGGGGGTTCCGCAGTTCCGCCCATGATTATTCCTTTCTATTTTCTTGAGAACTAAATTCTGAAAATTTGTTTATCAATGCTGACCATAGATGAACACGGCCAAAAAGCTAGGGGGGGTGTTTACCCCGGGTAAATGAAATTTCAAAATCTAGGGGGGACCTAGGGGGGTCGAACCCCCCCCCCCTAGCTTTCTAGGGGGGGTCGACCCGGGGTGGAAGATTTTGAAACCTAGAGGGGGGTCAGGTGGGGTCCAATTTCCGAAACAAAATACTTTTAAACCATTAAATGTTTAATAATAGTTTTTTTTATAAGATAATACTATATTTTATTGTATAAAAAGCGATATTTAGGTATAAAAAGGGTGTAAAAACATGAATTTGTGTTAAAAATTCACGTTTTTGGAAGGAAATTTAGTATAAAAAAAGTACTTAAAATTTTCTCGACAGTGGAAAGGGGGGGGAAAAATTTCAAAATCTAGTGAGGGGTCAGGGGTAAAAAAATTCGAAAAATTGGGGGGAGGGGGAGGGGCCTCCCCTGGATTTTTTTCTAGGGGGGGCCAAAATTTCGAGGCTAGGAGGGGGGTGGACCCCACCCTACCCCCCCTTGTTCATCTATGTTTATACTGACTTCAATACTCCGACCTAGCCAAAACTTGCGGTTACTCAAACTTCTTTAGTCCTGAAAATGCCTGTCTTATAAGCAAATTATACCTAGCTAGCCTTAAATTGCAGTATTGAATCGACTATATAACAAACACGCAATTTAAAATTTTGAGCGAACGCGGTTTTATATCAAAGATTAAACATTATTTTATAACGGCTATAGTTTACAAATTTTTATCGTATTGTATTTTGTGAAAGAGAGAATTTTAAATTCTTTGTTCCAATCCCGTTTTTTCTTGCGAAAAAGAGAGTCCGGAACTTAAAAATTTGTTTTACAATTCGTTTAGAAAAACCCTCAAAACAGCACAATTTCAAATGATCCTCTTCCTCTTTCTCTCTCATGTTCCTCGAACAATTTTACAAAGTCAGCCAAATATAACACTCAACCAGGAATACCACCTAGACGAGACCTAACCTTGTCGAAAATTAAAGCAAATCAAAAAGTTTTTTTTTTCAAAATGCCATTTTAAACAAGCGAGGAGGCTCCAAAACTTTGGACCTAAAAATCTTGGCCAAAATATAAGGGATAGTGTTACGTCGTTACTCTGACACAATGAGTCAGAAGCGTCGTAAAATGCTCGTAACTGTGACTTTTTTTATATTTTAAGACACAAAAGATCTAAACAAAATAAGTCAGAGTCAAAATTATTTTATATTGTTTGTGACTTTTTTGTCAGGGTTACGACGATTAGTAAATATCCCGTTTTTAGCAGTTTCACCTACCCTCGTTACGTACCAGCCAGGGAAGTATGTTAACAAACAATATTGATTGTTTGTTAAAGTGGTTATATTTATATGTAGTATTTGGTTGCGAAGTTAGTGCTGAGTAACGTCGGCCTTGCGTATCCTGTCTATTGCGAAATAAACTAACTTTAACTTGAACATCTTTTTCTTCTCGTTATAGTTTCTTATTAAAATCCACCATAAAATTAATCTGATGGTGGATTTTTAATAAGTTTTTGGGTAGTGATGGGCAGTTCCGCATTCTGAAAGTTCCGGGCATAATTTAGAATTTCGGTTCCGGTTTCTGTTCCGGATTTTAAAAATCTAAATTCCGGTTCCTGTTCCGGATTTTTGGCAAATCTCAACCCCAGTTCTGGTTCCGGTTCCGGGGCTTTCGCAGTTTAATAGGCAGTTCCGGCTCCGGTTCCGGGATGTTTCGGGCAAAATTTGGAATTTCGGTTTTGGTTCCGGATTTTTGAAAAATCTCAATTCCGGTTCCGGTTTCTGTTCAGGATTTTTGGCAAATATCAACTCCAGTTCTGGTTCCGGGGCTTTCGCAGTTTAATATGCAGTTCCGGTTCCGGCTCCCGCATGTTCCGGGCAAAATTTGGAATTTTGTCTTTTGTTTTTGTTGTTGATTTCTTGGAATTTGTTGTGTTGCTTCTTTATTTTCTCTTTTCGGTTCCGGGGGGGGGGGGGGGGGGGGGGTTTCCGTTCCGGATTTTTGAAAAATCTCAATTCCGGTTCCGGTTCCGGATTTCTGGCGAATCTCAATTCCGGTTCCGGTGTTCCGGGGGTCGTGTTGTGGGGTTGGGTTGTTTGGGTTGGTTTGGTTGGTTTTTTTCGTTTTTTTTTTGGGTTGGTTTTTGGGTTCTCGGTTTTCGTGTCGGGGCTTTCGCGTTTTGGTTTCGTTCGTTTTTTCGGCGGTGTTGGTTGGTTTCTTCGTCGCTTTCGCAGTTCATCGGGGCAGTTCGGTTCCGGGCTCGGGATGTCCTCCGGCCGTCGTCTCCCCCTCCTCCGCCCCGTTCCGGCCGGTTCCGGTGTTCCGGGGGTTCCGTAGTAGTTCCGCCCATCTCGCCAGTTTTCGGGACTTACATTCTGCCGGTGTCAGCCTTCCTGCACCCGTACACTTCGCCGAATCCCCCTCGCCCGATGATACGGTGGACGCTGAAGTCGTTCATTGTGAGCTGCATGTTCAGTTCCAGGTTCTTCCATTGGCAGAAACGCGTGTAACGATCGCTAGCAAAAAAAAAAGATCGTTCATTATACACTTAGAGTGACAAATGACAAGTGATAAATAACAACGCGTTCGGCGCGCGTTTAAACTGTTACACACGCTGTCACTGGTTGCTGCTGCGTAAACGCGTTAACATTTGCCACCATAGATGAACAAGGGGGGTAGGGTGGGGTCCACCCCCCTAGCCTGGAAATTTTGCCCCCCCCCCCTCGAAAAAAATCCAAGGGGAGCCCCCCTCCTTCCAAATTTTCGAATTTTTTACCCCTGACCCCCCTCTAGATTTTAAAATCTTACCCCCCCTCCCTCTCCCCTCTCGAGAAAATTTTAAGTACTTTTTTATACTAAATTTTCTTGCAAAAACGTGAAACACCCCCCCTAGCTTTTTGACCGTGTTTATCTATGTATACACTCAGAGTGACAAATGACAAGTGATAAGTGACAACGCGTTCGGCGCGCGTTTAAACCGTTACACACGCTGTCACTGATTGCTGCGGCGTAAACGCGTTATCACTTGCCACTCTGGTGTGAACCAACCCTCACAAACTAACACTATAGGCTGGTTTACATTTACACCAAAGTAAAAATGATACGAGACAACAGTGACAAAGCGTTCCAAATCATCAAATTCTGGGATCAACTGCCTAGTGATAAAATGCTGGAGATCGATTTTCCACTTCACATCATACTTACATGCACATCGTCGTTACTACGGCAAAATGAGCCACTGTCATTATAAAATACACGTGACTGTGACTCATTTTAAATTTTAAACAGGGAACCCTATTAACTGCAGAATGAGACACAGTCACGTTATTTTATAATGACAGTGACTCATTTTGCCGTAGTAACGACGACATCAACTCTTTTAACTTTGAATAATATATTCTTCCGAACCCAATATCCATTCGTACTCCTTAATTTTGATATTCTAAAAATCGATCTTTTTGTCACCGAAATATATAACTCCTCAAGTTTTTTTTCTGATTCAAACAATAATTTTTGATTATCTGAGAATTCGACACGTTTTTTTCAGCCCAAAAAACGTTCCATTGCTGTTGAAAATAGAATTTACGACTGTAAAACAAGCGCCTTAATCCAAGCGTTGTATTATAAACCCGGACTTAGCTCAAATTAAAAGGCCTGTATCGAATTTAAAGGAATTGAGGTGAGATATAGACGCATAAAATTTGCATGTAGATAGGTGGTAATGATTCTTCTATCATGCTTCGGAGCTCCATCAATTAAAGCGCCTTTTAAATAAGCAATTTTTAATTTATTTAACACTTAAATATCTTGGGGGGGGGGGGGGGGGGGGGGTTTTATATCGAAATTTTATCAATTATTTTTTATCTTTTTAATTTATTTAACACTTAAATATCTTTTTATATCGAAATTTTACAATTATTTTTTATTGTTTTTACTAAGTTTTGAAGAAAACAAATTAGCTTGCAAAAAAAACTTCAGAATACTTTGCCATTAATCTTTGTAATTATTAATTAAAATAAGCCCAAAAATAGCGCAGATATCCAGAATTCCAGCACTCAGAAAGGACTCAAAAGTCAGGAAGGGGTTCGTGGGAACTAGAATTTCACGAACAATGCTAAGCATAGATGAGCAGCCTCTCGGATTTTTTTTTTGGGGGGGGGGGTGTCTGGCAAGACCCAAATTTTGAGGGGGGAGGGTGTACCCAATATTTCCGCGCTGCCTTAAAATGGGCTTAAAGCGCGTAAAAAAACGTAAAACAAGCTTATAGATGCTTTAAAACTGTAAAATTAAAATAAGACCTTATTGCAACTTATAAATTTTATTTTTTAATTCTTTTAATAATAATGTGTTTATATATATCTTAGAATTAGATTAAGAAATCATAGTTTTTTTTAATAAGGTACGTAATAATAGAATAGTAATTATATTGTCTTGATTATAAAGTCAAGTAAATGCACAAACTTTTTAATCCATAATCTTATATTATAATTAAAGAATTTATATACATATACATTGGCGTAGCCACTCTAGGGGGTATCTAGGACCCCCCTTTTGGGTCGGCAAAGGGAAAAATTTGGAGACTGGACCCCCCTTTTGGGTTGCCAAGAGATAAAAATTTGGGGGGTCTAGAACAGTGGCCTGCCCAGAATTTCATTTAGCGGGGGGCGGTCTGGGAAGGGTGAGATCAAGCCTTGGGAGAGAGGGAGTCTGGGGCAGGGGCCCCCGTTAATGTAGGGGTTGTCTAGGGGGTGAGAGCCTCCCAGCGGGGCTGAAGGGGCAGAGCCCTTGGCTCAGGGGGTCCGGGGCGGCAGGGACTGGCCCCCCGGGAGAAGGATTTTTAATTTTTAATTTAAGGCGCTAAAATACAATAGAAATTTTAATTCCAGATGATGTTTTTTTTTAAATGTTTTATTTTTTTAATGTTTTTTAATGTTTTAAGGTTTTTTTTATCTTTTTACATTTAAAACAGGTGTTTAAAACGTTAATAAAAGGTTAATAATGTTTAATTAATGTTTGTTGAATAATAGGAAAAAATGAAGTATATGACATAAACAAGGTAATAAACACTCCGCGCGAATCGCGGAAAATTTTTTTAGTCCTTTTATAACGCTTAAAAATTTTTCTCCGGGAGGCGAATTTGGGGGGTGTCCCCGGGTACCTCAAATTTAAGGGGGGTGTCAGGAAAATCCAAAATTTTTTTTTTTGGGGGGGGGGGTTATAACTCCCCCCCCTGCCCACCTATGATGCTACGTACAATAATTAAAGGTTTTAAAAGTTTACCTTTCGAGATAAGCGTCAAAAACTTCTCCCCGTAGCTGGTCGCAAATTTCAGAAACATAAGGCTAAAATATTAAAATAAGGCTAAAATATTAGTATAACAATTTCGTTTTATTTTTGCGATGTTTGTATTATGCTTGTTTGTTTGTGTGGAGTATGTTTTACATTATTTTAGCTGCGTTTCTTTTTTCATTTCATTGGTGTGAGCAATGACATTAATAATTCGTTTTTAAGTGGAAGATTAAAAAATAACATTATTTTTTTGAAGACCTCTAGAATTTCTAAACAAGGCTATAAAAAAATAGATCAAATGAATCTGTGGCTGTCAGTCAACGTTTACACATTTTTTACTATAAAAAACTTTTGTTAAAAATCCCATCTTGAATTTAAACTATATTGTTTTTTGTTAGCGGCGGAAACAATGAGAATAAACATGATTTATTTTTAGTTTTTATTATATAGGTGTCAGTGTCAGCTTAATAACAACTTTACGTCACGGGATTTAATTATTTTCTTTCTCGGAAATATTTTTCTTCAGGATAAAAATTGACGCGTTCTTTTCTAGTTTTTAACTATTTGATCTATGAGTAGTTGGATATATATATATACACATAGATGAACACGGTCAAAAAGCTAGGGGGTGTTTACCCCGGGTAAATGACATTTTAAAATCTAGGGGGTCCTAGGGGGGGGGGCGCCCCCCAGCTTTCTAGGGGAGTCGACCCGAGGTGGAAAATTTTGAAACCTATAGGAGGGTCAGTTAGGGTCCAATTTCCGAAGCAAAATACTTTTAAACCAATAAAGATTTAAAAATAGTTTTTTATAAGATAATACTACATTTTATTCAACAAAAAGCGATATTAAGGTATTTATAAAAAGGATGTAAAAATATGAATTTGTGTTAAAAATGCACGTTTTTTGAAGAAAATTTAGTATAAAAAAAGTACCTACTTAAAATTTTCTCGAAAGGGGAGGGAGGGTTAGATTTCAAAATCTAGAGGGGGTCAGGGGTAAAAAATTCGAAAATTTGGGGGGAGGGGGGCGCGGCGGGGGGGTTCCTGGATTTTTTTTAGAGGGGGGGGGGCCAAAATTTCGAGGCTAGCCATCCTACCCCCCCTTGTTCATAATATATATATATATATATATATATATATATATATATATATATATATATATATATATATATATATATATATAATATATCCGGGTCTTGAACATAAGTGCGAACTTTATCTTTAGTACAAAACCCCTAAATTTTAGTTTTTTTACTAGTGGGGGGGGTGCGGGCAAGGGGGGTTGGCTGCCTCCTCGGGGAGGGGGGGCTCCGGGGGGGGGGGGGGGGGGGGGGGGGGGCGCTCGGGGGCGGGGGGGTGTCCCGAAAAATTGTTTTGGGGTATGCTTCAAATACCCCAAAAATATAGCGTTTTTAGACGGACCCCCAAATTTAGGCGGAGGGTACCCCAAAATTGGGGGGGGGGGGGTCGGAGGGTGGGGGGTAAAATATAACAGCTCAACCCCCCTCTCCGGACCACCTATCTACAAAAATCCGAAAAGCTCCCAGCTATGCATGAAACTTCAGTCTCTGGGTTGTAAAAATCTAAACAAAAAATACCCTAAAGGTGACATATAAACGATTAAAAAAGCAAAATATATTGTTCAGTCCCAAATAGGAATTTTCATTATTGTTCTCTTAAAATGCGATTAGTTCTCTCCTTTTTCACGCTTATCATCATCTCCCTCTCGGTATAGTTCAATAAGCAAAAGGCGGTCGCTTCCGTTAGGTTTGCTATTTTTATTCGTCGTTCCTTACCCTCACACAATGAGTCAGAGTCACGTTTATTCTATACCAACTCTGAGTCTTTGTGTCGTAGTAACGACGTTTTATTGCTCGCTTCACGCTGCTCAGTCGCTCCCATTTGCGTTCCGGCAATATATGTTATATATATATATATATATATATATATATATATTATATATATATAAATGTGTAAGTGTAATCTAGTATCCACCCTGTCGATAATCGCTTCGATATTATATAAATAGCCATTATATATATCGTCGTCACCACGGCAAAATAAGCCTCAATTCTTATAAAACACAATGTGATTGAGAATCGTTTTAAATTTAAAACTGGACTCTACTAACTACAGAATGAGTCACATTCACGTGTATTTTATAATCACTGTGGCCCATTTTGCTGTAGTAACGACGAATGTTATACGTGGGGAAAAAACCGTCGAGATGGCACCGAACACACACACGAGGAATGTTAAATATAACCTTTGACGTTGAGACGTGACAGCAATATTACGAACTAGAACTATTCAAGCGAATCTTATCTGACATTAAAAATTGTGTTTAAGGTCTCTCCGGACAGTTTTGTTAAGTATGGAAAATCGCGATTTTTGGCATACGAGATCTCGCGAAATACAGAAATGTTTTTATAAAAAATTAATATGGGTGTTAAAAAGGCAAAAATACCACGATTATAAAGTGCATTATTATTATTACACGATTATAAAGTGCAATTCATTATATTATTCGTAGTAGTTGAAATAATTGATATTAAAAATCAAATTACAACGAAATTAAAAATACTTGCAATAAAGAGGAACTGTTACGTACATAAAAAGTAATGGAAATATTTTTGTATTTACGGTTTAATATATGATTTTTCGTAAAAAAGGGGGTTAATTTCTTCAAAATTGCGGTGAAACATGGATTTAATTTAATTTGGTGAAATTTAAAGCTCCAAATTGTATGTTTTTATTGAAATATATGATTTTTATGTCATATAATAGCTCTCGTGCTGTTAATCTGTTGTTCGTGCATATTTTAGATTTAATAAAGGCTGTGGATTTATAAACCTCTTTTTGATAAGTTGAGGAGGTGGCTATGTGGCACAGTCGAATAGAGCTGTTCCCGTCTGCCACTGTTAAAACATTTGAGGTCGAGGGATCGATTCCCACTGTGAACTTATTTTCATTGCCACATTTTTTATTTATTATTAATATTTATTTTAGATTTATTATAATTTTTTTAATGAATCAAAACAAAAAAATATTTGTAAATATTTAAACCGCATTTGTTTCCTACTTTTTGCCGCTCATTTGAATTTTCGTTGTTGGGATATTTTAAAATATTATAATGCTCTATAATTACAATAAATAATAAAATACATTTTATGTAAGCAAAAAATAAATTTTGTTCTGTATTTCAACTGGTTCTTTTGTTAAACTCTGTGAAGTGAAAATTGTCCGGAGAGACCCTAAGCCTCTATTTTTTTTCTATTACAAAGAGCGCATCAAAATTATTTACAAAAGGTTTACTATGAAAGCGTGAGCGTGGGGTTTTTATATAATTAAATTATACAAACTTCTAAAAGTAGACATTTTGTTATGAACTAAGCTCATTCTCCGACGCAAAACACTCTCTACCTCCTAATGGTTCTTGTAATAAGTAAAATGATAATAATAATCATTATGAACTTTGTAGACATCAGAAAAACTAAAAAAACAAAAACAACACACCATAACTTCTCTAAGTAAATAAAAGTGAATTAGACAACTTCAAATTTTTCCAACTAAAATCCTATTTTTTTCTGTGAAGTCTACAAAAGCTCATTTAAAAGAAATGCAAAACTTATTTTTTAGTTTTAGTTTGTTAACTTATATAAATAATATTATAAAAACATTTGACGAGTTCTAAGTAAATTAATCGGTTAACGTAGCCAAACCATTAAATTTTAAATTTAGTACAATCTATTTTAAAAAATATTAATTGATATAACCTAATTTTACGGCGTTTTTTGTAAATTTTATAAAAAGAATATTTTTTTTTAATTGAGCTTTTAAAAACTATAAAAATTTTGATTGCAGCTAAAATATTAAACGACATTTGCGTATCATATATATACACCAATTAATATGGATACGCTAAAAAGTTTTCCAAGCTTATTTTAAAATTACAATTGAAAAAACTAGGACAAACTTTAAAACTTTTATTTTAACGTCAAAAATCTAAAATTTCACGTAGCAGGTAGCACTTAGCAGGGAAAAGTTCAAAGGGAAAAGTCCAAAGAACAAAAGTCCTTTGGACTTTTGTCTTTTTGAGTTTTGGACTGTCCAAAGGTCGTTTTGTCATAAGTATGAACCAGCCTTTACACCACAAAAATCTTTATTGCAATTTCGAATATCAATGACTGACAACCCGTGCCCCAATAAACACTTTAAATTAAGCAACTTAGTAGTATGGTAGCAAAACGTTTATCAATAAAAAATATCTTTCAGATAGTAGCTGTTTTTAACCGGTACTTACATCTATTTCAGTTTTTTTTTCTTTTATTCATAAAAACCTTACAAAAAGATTCTGAAATTGAAAATCATGAAAAAAAAACCTAGTAAAATTGACTAGTCAACTTGCGCTACTTAAAGTAAACATCATGTTAGTTTTTTTTAAACTTGCTTATTCAAGTGCAATACGTTAATCTTCGTAGCTTCTATTTTTTTAACAAAAAAACCGAATGAAAAATAAAATTATATCGTGAATACATTTTCATGTTAAATTGCTGCCCATAAACAAGACAATAATAATTAATATTCTAACAAATAATTTAATTAGTAAAAATTTTACCTTAAACAAATTTGGAGGGACATCACCTTTCATCAGGTGTAGCTGAACGTGTGTTAAGGCATCTTTGGAAAAATTCTGAAAAACACACAAAGATTTTTTGGACAGTTTAAAGCAAATCGTTTACATACATGAGCATAGAGGAGGGGGTAGGGTGGGGTCCATCCCCCCAAGCCTAGAAATTTCAGACCCCCTCCCCTCGAAAAAAAACTAGGGGCCCCCTCCCTCCAAAATTTTTAAATTTTGACACCCTAACCCCCTCTGGAATTCTAAATCGACCCCCCCTTCCAAGCCAAATTTTGGGTATGAATTTAGGTCAAAATTTACTGTCACAAACACGGTTTTGCAAAAAAAAAACAGTACTTTTGTACTGTTTTTATACATAAATAGCCTATTTTAGTATATACAATTCTATATTAGCGCTAAAAAAATTAAATAATTTAATGTGACTTTGTTTGGAAACCAAACCTCTCTACTCCGCCTCTCTATTTCAAACTGGTTTACCCCGGGTCAACCCCTCATAAAAAGCTAGGGGCGGGGTACGGACCCCCCCCCCTGGACCTCCCGTCTAGCTTTCAAAGGGCCAATTACCCGAGGTAGCCACCCCCCTAGCTTGCCGGTCCATGCTAATGTATTATCGTTTGAATTAATTTTTTGTTAGGTTGTGATCATAGGCTGTGTTGACGTACGAATCTAGAATTGATTTTGGTCATAGAAGTGGAAAAACGATCTTAAAATTTTTTAGAGAATTGCTTCTAATAAAAAATTAATATACTTTTGGAAGAGCCGTGAAAGATTAGCAGCTATTCCAAATTTAGAAGATGCAAGGGGAAGAGGAGAAAAGGGATGTCTTTGCAAAAGTTATAAAGGGGAAGATGGAGGCGCGTGCAACTGGGCTTATATCCATACATGGGCAAGTTGGTCCGGAGTGGGGGGAGGTTAAACCCCAAATTAGGGAGGGTTAAAATCCGAGAAACGCAAAATACCCATATCGTTTTTTTTTTCTGGAGTGCATTTTACCCATATCGTTTTTCGATATTGAAGGGAAAATAGGTAAAAAACGCTAATTTTAGGTCGAAAACCCTTTTTATTGCATTTTTGAGCTTTTACTGTTTAAAACATTCATTTTGACTTCAAAACTTAAGTTTGGAGACTGTTAGAACTCATTTTAAAGATTTTTTTTCTTTGTTTTTCCAAAATTGGGGGTTTAATCTTTCTCCCCCCCCCCCACTTCCGAGTGGGGGAAGGGTTAAACCCCTCTTCATAATTTGGGGGTGCCCCCCCCCACCCCCCCCCCGTGCCCATGTATGCTTATATCCCCCAGCCCTCCAACAATCCCGAAAGTTCAGCTTTTTTTTGTGCGTTCAGCTCCCATGAGCTATGGTACTATTGCAATGTCATCTCTTAATGCTTGTTGTAGTGGTTTTCGAGTGACTCTATTTTCTTCGTTAGAGGAATGACAAAGTAATTTTCCAGAGCAGTTACGCCCAGACTTCTATACTATTATTCCTCAATCTAAAACTTTTCAAGGAGGAGTCATTTTAATAGTGGCCAGAATTTACTTAAAAATCAAGTTTCTACTTTTCCTGGCCTTATTTCAAGCTGCCCTGTTAATCAATCTTCGTTATATAAAAACGCACGTTTATCTAGTTCTTTGCCCTAAAATTTGCATTAGCAGGACTACGGTGTCCCAGCGGCTGTGACGTTAGATTTACTCGAATTTAAAACCCCCACATATGCCGAAACCCTCCTAAAATTCAAGATAACCCGGAATTGCAGCGGTTTGTAGTGTAATTAAAATAATGTGGTGTACTTTTGCCTCGTTTGTTTTACTCAACTGAACATCGTTTTTTACACTACCTTAATCCTTCAGATTGTTAATTGTAAATATATAGAAAACAGTTTTAAGTTTAAAATCTAGTTTAAGCTTACATGAGAGTGAGCTAGCATTTCTACCATGATATATTGATCGTAAATTTCACGGGCTTTTTCCAACCGATCTTCAGGGTTTTCCATTTTTTCGTAATCCGTGATCTAAACAAACATAAAAGTACTACATAAAAGGATGTATATAACACGAGAGGCAGAGACCTTACCATACTTTATATTCAGAGATTTATTTTTGAAAAGAAAAAAAAAACCTCCGCTCTACTTTCCTCAAAACATTTCTAAGAATGACAATTTTTGGAGATGTTTATAGAAAAACAGGAAAAATATTCAAAGCATAAAAAATTTTGTTTTATTCTAGCATTAATTTTTTTAAATTGAATCTTTCTTGATTAAAAACATGATTGTGTTGTAAGAAATAAGCTTTTTCATCTTTCAAAACCTGTTTGTATCACTATTACTTGTTAGAATATATACTTTTCCTCGCTTAAAAAAAATCAAAAATTTATGTGTATCACATACTAATCAATTAAATAAAATATATTTATGTCTCTTAAGAGTAAAAAAATCAAATATTTATTCAAATTATCCTGAAAAAAAGTAATATTTTAGGGAGCAAAAAAATTTAAAAAAAGTTTATTCAAGTAAAATTATTATTTTTTTTTAGTTGATAAATTGCTTTCTTTTTTTGTTAGTAGTTATATATATTAAAGTTTTGTCAATTTTTCGAATTCACAAAGCGGATGCGGATATTGTAAACTAACAAGTCCGCCAATGCGAATTTGTATTTGAGACATTCTTATTCTTACTATATCGTTTTTTTCCGAAGTGCATATCCATATCATTATAAAGTAGAGTAAGTAAATTTTTCATCAGAAATACAGTACATGCAGAGCATTGTCAAAAAAATATAATTACTAAATAAAACTTATTTAATGAAGGGCCGGTAGGTAAATTTTTAATTTTATTAACAAATTCCAGTTCTATGTTTGATATTATAGAGTATTTTTTATGGCATAGAATTGTTTCCTACAGAAAACGCTTTGCTCTTATAAAATGGTAAATTAGCAGTCTCTTAGCTGTCTAATTTTTAATGTTTTTGATGATGTGAATTTCACCACCACAAGAATGTTGTCAATTTTTAAGGTAAAAAAATAGTAAAAACGCCAGGCACCTACCGTAAAAGTTTTATTGCATTTTGAGTTTAAAATTACTAAAAAACATTGATTTCGATCTCAAAACTTTGGAGGGGTAAAAACTTAGAAATTATTTTAAAACATTTTTCTTTAATTTTTTAAATCTGACGATAGTATTTTTATAAAACTTAACAAGTGAAAATAAGCAACAAAAAAATCTAAAAAAAGTCGCAAATTTGATTTTAAGCGGATTTGCAAAACAGTTTTGATGTTCTTGGATGTAGATTTTGTGTAAATCCCTAAATTTCTAATTAGCTGTATTTATATAACAAAAATAGGCATTTGATTCAAACGCTGAGCGAAGCGAAGTGGAATATTTATATAGTTTATGGTGGTGCACAGAAAGTAGTAACAACCAGTTCCAACAAAAAAAATGTATTTCTAGTCAAAGTCCTACCACCTAATATGTGTCATATCAAGGAACGCCATTTAGAGCGGATAGAACTATGGAGCTCCGCCCCTTCAATGAACAATTTTAGCTTAAAATAATGTTCCAAGTTGTTTGGTTCTAACTTTTAGTAATAGTTCTATTTTATCAAATGGAATTGAATGGAATAATGAATAATAATAAATTAACAAGGTATAACAATAAACGAAGATGAATAAAATGCAATAAACCAAAACTAAATAAAAAAAAAATACTTACAGCTTCGTAGAATTTAATTTGTGGACACGAAACTTCACTTTTGTTTTCACAAAAGTCTTTAAACAATAAAAAACCTAAAAAATCACAAATATAAATATTGTCAATAAAACATAATTAACGACAGTTGGATCTCACTCTTTGCCTATGTGTCGAAATCAACGAATCGAGAGTCAGAACCAAATGAAAATGGTCACGCAGCTGAGGGGTCTTTATCCCGGGTTAATGGTATTTTAAAAATCAGGAGTTTTAAACATACATGGGCAAATTGGTCCGTAGTGGGGAGGGGGGTTAAACCCCAAATTAGGAGGGGGGGCGTTAAAATTCGAGGAAGACAAAATACCATATTGTTTTTTTCTGGATTGCATTTCACACATATCGTTTTTCGATTTAAAAAAATACGTAAAAGCGCTAATTTTAGGTCAAAAAGCCCTTTTTATTGCATTTTTGAGGTTTTTACTGTATAAAACATTTATTTTGACCTCAAAATTTAAGTTTGGAGGCAGTTAGAAGCCATTTTAAAGACATTTCTTTTCTTTATTTTTCCGAAATTGGGGGGTTAATCCTTTGCCCCTCCCCCATTTTTGAGTGGGGGGTTGGGGGGTTAACCCCCCCCAATTTCTGAGAGGGGAGTTTAACTCCCCCCCCCACTCAGAAGTGGGGGGGAAAAGGTTAACCCCCAATTTTAGAAAAATGAAGAAAAAAATGTCTTTAAAATGACTTCTAACTGCCTCACTTAAGTTTTGAGGTCAAAATGAATGTTTTAAACAGTAAAAAGCTCAAAAATGCAATAAAAAAAGGCTTTTTGACCTAAACTGAGCGTTTTTTACCTTTTTTTTCTTCAAAATCAAAAAACGATATGGGTAAAATGCACTCCAGAAGAAAAAGGATATGGGTATTTTGTGTTTCTCGAATTTTAACCTCCCCCCTAATTTGGGGATGTTTAACCCCCCCACTCCGGACCAACTTGCCCATGTATGGTTAAATCACACTTCTAAAAATTTGGAGGGTTACCCCCCGAGCCCAAGTATGGTTTTAAATTTGGCTAATCCTGATAAAAAAAATCCTCTTTGCCCAGACCACCCCTTCCCTCTAAACTGAAATCCTGGGTTTACCCCTTATTGGATAGATATAAAACAAGATACAGTAAATTAAATAACATTTGGAGGGGTGGCCTGAGCAAAGAGGATTTTTTATCAGGATTAGCAAAATTTAAAACCATACTTGGGCACGGGGGGTTAACACCCTAAATTTTGAGAAGGGTGATTTAACCATACATGGGCAAGTTGGTCCGAAGTGGGGGGGGGGTTAAACCCCAAATTAGAAGGGGGTTAAAATCCGAGAAACACAAAATACCCATATTCTTTTTTATCTGGAGTGCATTTTACCCATATCGTTTTTCGATTTTGAAGAACAAATAGGTAAAAAAACGCTCATTTTATGTCAAAAAACCCTTTTTTATTGAATTTTTGAGCTTTTTACTGTTTAAAACATTCAATTTGACCTCAAAACTTAAGTTTGGAGGCAGTTAAAAGTCGTTTTAAAGACTTTTTTTTCATTTTTCTAAAATTTTGGGGGGTTAAACTTCGGTTAACTCTGCCAACTTCTGAGTGGGGGTAAACCGTCTTTTCAAAATTTTAGAGAAAACGTTCACGATTCCCACTTAAAAGTGGATTTAACCCCGAGGTTGGAAAAATGAAAAAAAAAATCTTAAAATGGGCTCTTTCTGGCCTCCAAACTTAAATTTTGAGGTCAAAACGAATGTTTTATCAGACCTCAAAAATGCAATAAAAGTTTTTGACCCAAAATTGTTTCTTATTTTTTACGATGAAAAAACGATATGTATAAAATGAGTCCAGAAAAAAACAATATGGGTATTTTGTCTTTCTGGATTAACCGCCCCTATTTCTGGATGTATGTTAGAAACTCCTCATTTTTGAAATACATTTAACCCGGGGATGACCCCTCAGCTGCGTGACCTCTCATTTTTGGTCTCTAACTACTCATTGTGATTTGACACGTAGGCAAATGCAGTGAGATCCAACTGTCGTTAATTATGTTTTATTGGCATATATTGTGATTTTTAGGTTTGTTGTTTAAAGACTTTTGTGAAAACAAAAGTGAAGTTTAGTGTGCCCACAAATTAAATTCTCCAAAACTAACTATTTTTTATTTATTTCGTTTATTGCATTTTATTCATCTTCGTTTATTGTTATACCTTGTTAATTTATTATTATTCATTATTCCATTTCAATTCCATTTGATAAAATCGAACCATTACTAAAAGTTAGAACCAACGACTTGGAAATTTAAGCTAAAAATTTCATTTGAAGACAGAAACTCATCAGTTCTATCCGCTAATGAGCCGTTACTTGATATCATATTAGGTGGTAGTTAGATACACAAAAATACATTTTTTTTGTTGGATATGCACCACCATAAACTATATAAATATTCCACTTCGCTTGGCTAAGCATTTGCAAATAGAATGCCTATTTTTGTTATATAAATACAGCTAATTAGAAATTTAGGGATTTTTTTACACAAGAAAAACTACATCCAAGAACACCAAAACTGTTTTTTACCAATCCGCTTAGGAATCAAATTTCAGATTTTTAGATTTTTTTGCTGCTTATTTTTAGTATTAGTTTTATAAAAAATACCTATCGTCAGATTTAAAAAATTAAAGAAAAATGTTTTAAAAATAATAAGTTTTTACCCCTCTTAAAGTTTCGTCAAAATCAATGTTTTTTAGTAATTTTAGACTCAAATGCAAAGCAAT
>JASAMX010027725.1:0-10141 GCA_030248175.1 Microlaimidae sp. YZB2_3 | reverse complement strand
GAGCATGGAAGTCGCCTAAGCCGCCGTTAATCTAGGCTTTAAGCCAAAATTATACAAAAATATTAAAAGCGCATAAGTTCAGTTAGTGGTATCGTGGAGTTAGGTCCCCGTCCTTCGAGTGGAGTTAGGTCCTCGCCCTTTGCAATAATTCCAAATGCTTTTTACGTTCATAAATTACGAATATTGTGTTATTGAATATTAACTGCAAGCACTCTCATTAAATTAATATTCAAGAACTAACCATAAAAGGCAATCTTTGAGAACACGTCATAAAATTAAAATTAAGAAATTGCTATAATAAATTTTTGCCTGATTTAAAGGTTTTGTTCACGCTGTTCAAGGACATCAAGGTTTATGATCCGTAATTTAAGGTTTTTATGGGTTTTATCATAATTTTATGAGTTTTATCGCGATAAAAAAATCACCATCGTATTTATTGATGTGTTGTTGAAGATTGCACAGTATTTTTTATAATTACACATTAATATAATATATTATTTTTAAATTATTAATTTTTATAGTAGGTAATTATAAAAAATTCGTTACATATTATAAAATGATTTCTTGTTTAATCTTGTATCTGGGCGGTAAATTTCAGATAATTGGGAGTTTTGACTTAAAATATTAAACAGCCATATTACCGGGTATTGGGATAAAAAGCAAAAGATCACAATTAGTCTATAGGCTATTAAACGATTACACAGATACCACAGTTTATACAAAAAATTATACCAATTACACTAGCGGTTTGAAAAAAAACTGTGTCATAAGAGTGTTAAAAGCGTAGGTATAAAAAGAGCGTTTTGTAAAAATAAAAGTTGGCAAAAGGGCCTAATTTTATTTTGACCATTTTTTATTTTTAATTTTTGTGAACATACAGATATTTTTTTAAACTTATTATGACATTTATTTTGACTGTCCTACTTTTTTACTGTGTACTGTTTTAGAAATGCTTTATATAATACATTTTGTATAAAAATAAATTAGTACACTGCATAATGTTTTTACTATTCTTAATTGCTTATAACGTAAATAAAACTGAAATGGCGTTCTTTGGGTACCCAAGTGGACTCAAATTGGCACCCTGCTGTTTCTCTTTAAATAACAAGGATCCAAGTCCACCAATCATTAGTTACACCATAACTATAAGTTAAGTAAACTACATAGTGGTAGTGAGCATGTACATTTTATACAGATTCACAGCTACTGAAGTATTTTTACTTAATTTAGGTAGTTATGGTGCAAATGTTATGGTCCATATGCTGTACACTTGAAATATGTTTACTTTTCTGGTATACTGGCGAAAATGCTGTGATTTTTAATGAAAATTCTGCACTGACAAAGCAACTTGAGAAATGCTTTTTTGCTAATTTTATTCTATTTTGGCATAGTTTGATGTTCAAATCCTACTTACCGCCCAATCAGGGTACTGGCCAATCCGAATTAAACTTGCCAAGATTTGTTTAGAGTACTGTATGCAAATTAGATCATCGAAGCTTTGGATCTTAGCCATTGCAATAAACATAAATTAAAATCTTCAGCTTGTATATTTGGTTTAAAACCAAAAAGTTCCCTTTACTTCGGGTAACTGCAGTTTTTTCTGATTAAAGGTCAGTTTAGCTTGAGATTTTGTACACTTCTGTGGTGAAATGATATAGTATATAGTATTGAAACAAAAAGACAATCAAATAAAACGCATATGTGTTTAGTAAATCTATATTGTATTGATTTGCTCTGCTACTTTAAAACATGTTTGACACCCATCGCTTTGTTTTAGGAAACATATGTAAAAAAGTTTTTAAATTTGGATCTAAATCCAGCGCGCGAGAATATTTTAATGTAAATTAAAAGACAACGTATGCAAATTATGTGAGATTGCTGTTATAGGTGAGATTCATCGATTTTGTACAAAGTTTTGAGCATCGTGCTTAAGCCAAAAAGAAAAAAATAACTATTAAAATGTCCGAGTGAACTGATTATTTATAGAGCAAACTTAATTTAGTGGATAATCTTATTTTGTTGTCTTGTTATGTTTTATTATATTGTTTGTTGTCATGTGATTAAAATTTCCCTTTTATCTATCGAGCTTGAAATATCATGTTGGCATGATTTTGTATTTTCAGTTATTGTGGTATAATTCAAAAAGTATGGAAGGATTGGAGCCATAAATAAGATACTCAAAACAGCAAAAATGGAAACTTTATGTCAGTAAACAGGTTAGGTTAGGTTTGTGCTTAGTTTTTATTGACTTTATTTGTATTTTTTAAAATTTTACCTTTAAATTTCATAGTATCTTATCTTTATTTGTGAAAAAATGATTGAATAAAAATTAAATTATCGAGATTAAATTTTTTTGTATTGATATTTTTAAAAGTTATTATTGAATTGTTCGTAGTGATACGAATGTTTTTGGAACATTGTTCTCTTATAAGAATTATTACGTTTGTCTTCGTAGTAAGTTAAAAGTTTAAAAGTCTCCCGAGCGTTATTGTTGAAAAAAAATTTAATAATACATGATGATGAGCAATATTTTAAAACGATTATTAAAGCCAATTTTTCTACACTAATTAAGCTGAGCTTTTTGTAAAAAAAAAGTGTAACAAATTATAAGTCTTGCTGAACAAAACCTTGTTTTTATTTGTTTTAATATTTTTTCATATTTCTACGTGCGTAGAATGATAAAAAACTTTCATTAATTAGCAAAATTTGTTATTTTAAGATTTTATGCACGTGTTAACAGTTAAGCAAATTGCATTGTTTTTCTGGAATTTTTTTCACGTTTGACTAGGTAAGAATATTGTAAACTCTTGTCAATATATTATTTAGAAAAAATAACTAGCGGTTTGATATTTCCAAAGTTTTAGTACGCGTATTTACACCCTAAAAGAAATAACCACCGTCAGATTTATTTGATTTGATCGATTCATCGCATCGAAGCGTTCATACTTTCATTGACAATTTCATATCGAACCCCGAAAGCCAGTTTTATAGCCTGCAATATCCGGACTTAATTTGAGCACTCAGCGAGATGAGGCGGCGTGGGGAAATGAGACCGTGAGCATTTCTGGCGTGGTGGTGGAATGAGCCCGTCCGCGTTTGGCCCGCTTCCCGCTTCTCTCTAGACGCGCGCGCACAGAGACAACCAACACATAGCTAGCTCAGCTTGCCCCGGTTTTATCAGCGCTCCGGCTGACGCCTGGCTTTTCTCTCAGCCTATACAGACCAGATTTCGGCCATCTTAACGTTTGCGCAGAAGCGCGTTCGGATTGTATAATATCTAGGTAGGATTCCTAATTTTCAACCGGCGGATTGTAAACCCCTCCGTCGCGTGTTGCTTATTTCTTCTATATCGGCGGCTAGCCGGCAGCGGATTAGCGGATAACCGTTGGGCGCGCCAGCCGAAGCCGCCGACTGGCCGTTTATAACCCGACCGGCGGTTAGAAGTCGGACGGGGGCTTTCCAACGCAGCGGAGAGTCGCCAGAAAAACCGTGTCGACTACTCCTGGCGTGAGATTCACCACGCGGTTAACCTACACCGATAACGCCGCCACTATATAAAGTTTTTACCAAATGCTAGCAATCGCCCTGAATCCGGATTGAAAGGCCGTTTTAGACAAGGACGCCATGGTAGGTGGACTTTTCGTTTTTTCGAATGAAGTTGAGAAAAAATACAAAGAAAACCCACTAAGTCGGTCCGGGTTATTGAAACTTAATGAATTTTTATAACATCTTATTAGCTTGTGTATGTATAAAATAAATATACATAAAATTATGGAAATAAAAATTTATCCCGTTTAAACTAGAAATGCAATGAGATTTCTTGAAAAAAATAGAGAAATTACGAAATGATTAAGAGTTGTCTCCAACGCGTTAAAGTAACACATAGTCGCTAAAGGTAATTTGGGCTAAAACCTAATAATCAATAAAACTTCAACTGTAATCAAAAACTTTCTTCAAAACACAAACAACCGTGTTAATTTCAATACTTACTGTAGATTAGTTTTGATTTACTTATGATACTTAGTGTTTTGTATTTTTGTGACGTTTTTAGTTTTGATAATTGATGTTTGGAAGATTATCTGCAGTAGTGTTGTAAAAATTACTTTTACTTAAACTAATAAAAGTTATGAATTTTATATTACTTTTACTTATACTTTTGCTCGAGTTTTGAAATTTCAATTACTTTTACGTTTACTCTTACTCGACTTTTGAAATTTCAATTACTTTTACTTTTACTCGGAGTTTTTCTAGCAAGTACTTAAATTAATTTAAGTAAATTTTAAATAATTTCAAGGACTCAATTTCCTACGGGCTTGTTGGAAAATGAGTGGCAAAAAAATTTTTTTTAAGCCGTAACACGCTAAACACCATTTATTTAGACCAAAAAACTTATTAAAATGAAAGTTTATACATAAAATTAGCAAAAAAACTTTGAGACGGAGCTCTAGATCTCCAAAAACCGGCGTTTTGCTCCGTTTAAAAATTATTTTTATTATATTTACTCTTAGTTCTACTTTTAAAAGTAGGTCTTACTTTTACTTTACTTAAATAAAATTTTGACCGTTATTTTTACTTCTACTTACTTTACTTAAATTAAAAAATCACAAATTACCTTTACTCTTAGTTTACTTAAGATAAAATTTTTGGAATTACTTTTACTTTTACTTAAAGTAATCGAAAAAACATGAAAATAAAAAAAATTTCTCAATGTTTTTAACTTAAAATTTATTTTATGAAAAATCTAGAAATAAACCAAGTGTGCGGTAGTCAAAATTGATACAAAACATTTTTGGATAGCTTTAAACATGTTAAATTTGTTTTGTATATTCATTTTTAAATTATACTGCTGTTAATTGCAATTTCATCCTAAAGTATGGTTTTAAAACTTTTTTAATTTTAATTCGATACAAGAATTCTGTTATATCCCCATAAAATTATTTGCTGAAGGGAACGTTTTTGTTATACATTGTAGCTTAATATTTATATAGTTCTTCGCTATTAATTTATTCGAAAACTGAAATTGTTGCAATAAGTCAAAATATGGTTTAAAACCTACATACATAAAGTAATTTACATAGTATGTCAAATTTATCACAAAATTTACTAAAAATATTTTTTTTCGTCACTAATTTTGCAAACCAAACTTCGCAAAATATTTTTGCAAAATTAATTTCAGACTTTGTATAAAAAAATGGGGGTTTATTTTAATCAACTTCAAATCTAAACTTAATTTGTTAAATTTTTGTATCGAAACTGTAAAAACCGGACATTTTTTATTTTGATGTTTTTTTTCAAAGTTTTGGGTACAAATTATAAAATTTATGCGGAAGTCTGCTGAACAGAATAAAGGAAACAAGATTATTGCTTAAAAAAAAGAAATATTTTCCTTGTTTAATCGCACGGCGATAAAACTATGATTTTTTATTACCTTTTTAAATCTTTCCTCGTAAGAAAAAAATATTACGGCCGTTTTCAGTAACACCTTTATTTTTTATATTTTTGTATTATATAGTTTACTATCAGAAAAAAATGGAACAACTAACATGTGGCTATATACAGGGGCGTAGCCAGCCAGGATCGTACTTCATACTCCATCGGAAAGGGGGGGGTTGTACTCCATACAAATTTTTCGAAAGGGGGGGGGGTTGTAGGTGGTTGTACTCCAAATTTTCAAAATACCGTAAAAAAGACATTAAAAAAGGGTAAAATTTTTTGCGCTTCGCGCTAGGTGATCCTTTTTGTTGTTATTTGCATTGTTTTTGTAAGTTAAACTTGAAAAATTTCCGGTGTAAAAAGGTATAACATTAAAAATCGTGCGATAACACCAAAAAATTTTCTAAAATTGTCTTTGAAATTCATTAAAAACATCACTTAAATGTTGTAGAAATGTATGCGCAAGGAAATTTTTTAAAATTGTTCTCTTCGGACCCCCAAATTTTTGCCTCGCCAACCCAAAAGGGGGGCATTGCCACCCCTACAACCCCCCCCTGGCTACGCCCTTGGCTATATATAACTTCAACTAAATTTCTTATACCACATAGCTATTTTGATATTTGAATCATCAAAAAACACTTTGTGGCAAAGCCAGTATAACTTTTAAATTATTTGTTAGTGTTTTTTTAAAGTTTTTGGCATTTGCTGGATTCACTGATTATTCCCTTTGTTTGCATCATATATTGTCGTCACTACCGCAAAATGAGCCACTGTCATTATGAAATACACGTGACTGTGACTCATTTCGTAGTTAGTAAGGTACTGTTGGAATACTAAAATGAGTCACAGTCGCATGTATTTTATACAAATTGTGGCTCATTTTGCCGTAGTAACGAGGATATCGTCGTCACTACCGCTAAATGAGCCACTGTCATTATAAAATACACCAGACTGATACGCACTCTGTGGTAAATAAAGTGTTTTTTGAAATTTAAAATGAGTCTTAGACACACATATTTTATACAAACTGTAGCTCATTTTGCCGTAGTAACGATGATATGTAGGACAAAGTTAGTTAATAAATTTTTAGATAAAACCTTAGATCTAGAAATTAAAAAAAGAAATCGCTTTTTTAGTGTATATATATATGGGTAAGCCACAATATTAAAGTGTACTGCTGATTGGTTCATTCGTTCGTCTACAGTTTCAGTTGCATAAAGATTTAATTTTTTTAAAAAGTTTTTAAGTTTTTCTAGCTTTATAATTATATTACATAGTTATTTCAAGAATGAATAACGCGATAACGCCATTGTGTTAAGCGAATCTTTAAAGCTTTGAATCCTATCAACTTCGTACCTTGTATTTTTATTTTTGGTTATGAATACATGTTTATGAACAAGGGTGTAAAATAAATCCTTCTCATTAAGAATATTGTACTTTTATAGAACTATGAATTCAAGGTCGTTGGAACCTAGGGAACTTGGAGCCAAGTAATTTTGGAGCCAATTACGACACCTCAGTTGAATTTTAATTTTAAGCAACTTGAAAACTGCTCGGCTCTAAATTTTTTAGGCTCTATTAACCCCGTACCGGACTATGTTTTCAAATTGCATTGATACTTAGAAAATATTCTAAATGTCCAAAAGAAAAATCTATAAGACGTCATTATTATATAAAGTTTTGTAAGCTTTCTTTTGAATGTTTTGTATACAATACCGTACAATGAAAAAAAAAGTGAATATATGTTTTGTATAGAAAAAACATAAAAATTTGTTCCTAAAGCTAAAATTAAAAAAACTCTTTAAAATTAAATGAAATATTCTTTTTTTTCAATATTTTCAAAAAATGAATGAAATTTCTTTGAATGTATTAATGTGATTGGAATCTATGGGAAATTTAAAATTCAAGAATTATGGTTGAATTATATTTGGCTGATGCTTAAAATTAAAATGCAGACATGATTAAAATTGTGCGGTAATGACGTTTTTTTTTAAACCAATAATAACACTGATTTTTTTTAATTCCACCTTTTCACAAAATAAAATCAACCAACTTTAGCTCTTAAAAAATTTGCATTTAGGTTCCAAATTAAATAATTTGATAAATAATTATTAAAATATAGTTTTTAATATTTGTTATTAACCCGCTTTAGTGAAAAATCTTGAATGTTTTTGTTCTTAAATAGTCGATTCAATACTGCAAATATCGCGGTCAGCTAGGTTTTATATCCCTATAGTTTCGTGATAATAAATGCATTGGCTTGATGTCCAGTGACGTCAATGCGACTTTGCGTTGAATTTTAACGCAACTACGGCAAAATGAGCCACAATTTGTATAAAATATATGTGACTGTGACTCATTTTAGACTTCAAAGAACACCTGATAAACTACAAAATGAGTCACAGTCACGTGTCTTTTATAATTACCGCGGCTCATTTTGGTTTTAGCTGCTTCAATCTTTCACGAACAAGCGCAAAAGTTTATCAATAATATCATGGGTGGCGCGGGAGCGCCACGGGGCGATTTAGCCCCGTGGCGCCGCGCCAACCATAATTAGAGAACGTGGGTAAATTTTGAAATTCAGAACCTTCTTCTTCTTCTTCTTCTTCTTCTTCTTCTTCTTCTTCTTCTTATTATTCCAACGCTCCATTCTTAAAAACGATATTCCTCATTCGTTACTGATTGATCAAAAATAAACATGGGCTCATTAGAAAGAAGAAGGAATTACGCAACTTTCTTAGGAAGCACTTTTTTCATTTAGGTCCTTGTTATCGATTTATTGATCAAAATAAAAAATTGAAAAATAGACAAATAAAAACTCCCAACCGCACAATAACAGCCTTTTGGCAACAATAAGGATTGTACAGAGCAGACAACCAACATCCCCTCATAAAAACCGCACAAAAATAGCAGACCGGTTTTAATTGGTGGCAGAAACGGCGCCAGTTCCCAGCGCCATCTGCTTCAACCGCGCGGAAAACGGCAAAAACAACAGAGTACTTTTTTTAATTCTTGCATTACTGATGACAAAATTAATTCAAAGTTTTATTTATTAAAAAATAATAATACGGGTCGGTGGCGCGGGCGCCCCACGCGCCGGTAATCATCGGTGGTGCGGGGTGCCAACTGCAATTTAACCCACGGCACCGCGCCAACTATACTTAGACAACGTGAGTAAATTTTTTTATTCATGTTCATCATCTTATTATTATTATTATTATTATTTTTACTTTAAAAATTATAATTGCAATCATTGGCGCACGGCATCGCGCCAACTATATTTAGAAAACGTAGGTAAACTTTGTCTGGAGCACATCTGCACCGCACTAACTATAATTAAACAACGTGGATTAATTTTGTAATTTAAATTCATCTTCTTCTTATTATTATTTTTTATTTTATCTCGGCAACGGAATGATTATAAACATATGTCATTGCGCAGCTAAAATTATAGTTTATTAGGCTATTTTTTAATTTAATTCAAAAAAAGTGGTAGACTAGCCTTGAAAAATGCTCTAAGAATAGAGCAGGAAAAAGGGGCGATTTTTCCCCGGGCGTATGTTTAGACAGAAAAGATGTAGACTAGTCTGAGATGGACATTATGTGGACTATAGGAAATTTGCATTTGGTTTGGCCAGCTGCTCACTAAATAAAAATTTCTACGATATGATAATGATTTGTTTATACATTGATCTAATCACACAGCACTGTTGCATTTTTTTTAGTTTGATGAAATGTCAATTGAAAAAATCATACTCACAGCAATCTTTGACAAGCGCGAAATCGCCACTTTTTCAAATTTATAGTTGTTTCTTAACATACAAATATAACCTTCTAATTGAAAAAGTGGCGATTTCGCGCTTGTCAAAGATTGTTGTGAGTATGATTTTTTCAATTGACATTTCATCAAACTAAAAAAAATGCAACAGTGCTGTGTGATTAGATCAATGTATAAACAAATCATTATCATATCGTAGAAATTTTTATTTAGTGAGCAGCTGGCCAAACCAAATGCAAATTTCCTATAGTCCACATAATGTCCATCTCAGACTAGTCTACATCTTTTCTGTCTAAACATACGCCCGGGGAAAAATCGCCCCTTTTTCCTGCTCTATTCTTAGAGCATTTTTCAAGGCTAGTGTTTACATTTTAGGAAGGAATATCCTGAATAATAATGCAGGATTTGTAATCGCTCCGCTCCTTAAAAAAATAGCTCATAATATTTCCCCACAACCCTGCGCGATTAAAATAATTGAAACAAAAACCCGAAATCGATTATTGAATTCAAAAAAGCAAAAATAAAATCGATCATTGGAGCCGTAAAAAAGTGAAATGAGCTTACAAGTTTCCTACAAAACAAAAATACACAGAATGGGAGCCATTTAAACGGAAATTGTTCAGTGTTAATATTCTTTACAGAGTTATAACGTTATAGAATCACTTTTAGCCATTTAGTGCTTATGAACAAAGGAGATTGTTTATCCATTTGAATTGAAGATTAACTTTTCCCAAGCACTAATTGGCTAAAAGTGATTCTATTAGCTCCTCCCACAACCATTCCCACAGAGCAAAACATATATAACGTGATCACGAATACTATATGACATTTTGAGGGTCCTTAAAATCCTGACGTTCTGTTTTTTGTCTTTTTAAATTTACTTTCCTATTAATTTTTTTATCGTAAACCAACATTCCGTCACAATATCAC
>JASAMX010027724.1:0-17557 GCA_030248175.1 Microlaimidae sp. YZB2_3 | reverse complement strand
AAGTAGCATTCATACTTCGTCCAAAAGAAAAAGTCCAAAGGACGTTTTGGATTTTCTAAAATTGTCCTAGGACGTTGTCCAAAGGACGTTTTGTCATAAATATAAACCAGCCTTTAGCTCCGCGGCGCCGCGCCAACCATTATTAGAGAACGTGGGTAAATTTTTAAATTCAGAACCATCTTCTTCTTCTTCTTCTTCTTCTTCTTCTTCTTCTTCTTCTTCTTCTTCTTCTTCTTCTTCTTCTTCTTCTTCTTCTTCTTCTTATTATTATTATTATTATTATTATTATTATTATTATTATTATTATTATTATTATTATTATTATTATTATTATTAATATTATTATTATTATTATTATTATTATTATTATTATTATTATTATTATTATTATTATTATTATTATTATTATTATTATTATTATTATTATTATTATTATTATTATTATTATTATTATTATTATTATTATTATTATTATTATTATTATTATTATTATTATTATTATTATTATTATTATTATTATTATTATTATTATTATTATTATTATTATTATTATTATTATTATTATTATTATTATTATTATTATTATTATTATTATTATTATTATTATTATTATTATTATTATTATTATTATTATTATTATTATTATTATTATTATTATTATTATTATTATTATTATTATTATTATTATTATTATTATTATTATTATTATTATTATTATTATTATTATTATTATTATTATTATTATTATTATTATTATTATTATTATTATTATTATTATTATTATTATTATTATTATTATTATTATTATTATTATTATTATTATTATTATTATTATTATTATTATTATTATTATTATTATTATTATGATTATTATTATTATTATTATTATTATTATTATTATTATTATTATTATTATTATTATTATTATTATTATTATTATTATTATTATTATTATTATTATTATTATTATTATTATTATTATTATTATTATTATTATTATTATTATTATTATTATTATTATTATTATTATTATTATTATTCCAACGCTCAATCCTTAAAAACGATATTCCCCATTCGTTACTGATTGATCAAAAATTAACATGGACTCATTTGAAAAGAAGAAGGAATTATACAACTTTGTTAGGAAGCACTTTTTTCATGCGCAGCTAAAACGATAGTTTATTAGGCTATTTTTTAATTCGTAATTCAAAAAACGCGGTTAGCCTTGAAATACGCTCCTAAGAATAGAGCAAAAAAAAAGGCGATTTTCTTGGGCGTATGTTTAGACAAAAAAGACGCGGACTAGTCTGAGACCTGCATTATGTGGACTGTAGGAAATTTGCATTTGGTTTGACCAGCTGCTCACTGAATAAAAAATTCTACCATATGATAATGATTTGTTTATACATTGATCTAATCACACAGCACTGTTGCATTTTTTAGTCTGATAGAATGACAATTTGAAAAATCATACTCACAGCAATCTTTGACAAGCGCGAAATCGCCACTTTTTCAAATTTATAGTTGTTTCTTACACACACAAATATATCCTTTTAATTGAAAAATAGCGATTTCGCGTTTGTCAAAGATTGCTGTGAGTATGATTTTTTCAATTGTCATTTTATCAGATAAAAAAATGCCACAGTGCTGTGTGATTTGATCAATGTATAAACAAATCATTATCATATGGTGGAAATTTTTATTCAGTGAGTAGCTGGCCAAACCAAATTCAAATTTCCTATAGTCCACATTATGTCATCTCAGACTAGTCCACATCTTTTCTGTCTAAACATACGCCCGGGGAAAAATTGCCCCTTTTTCCTGCTCTATTCTTAGAGCATTTTTCAAGGCTATTTATAATATTTCAAAATATACCTATGACGAAAATTCGAATAAACGGCAAAACCTAGGAAACAAATTGCGGTTTAAATATTTACAAATAATTTTTTTGTTTTAATTCATTGAAAAAATGATAATAAATCTAAAATAAACATTAATATTAAATAGAAATGTGGCAATGAAAATAAGTTCACTGTGAGAATCAATCCCTCGACCTCGACAGAGGCAGAGGAATCGCTCTATCCGACTACACCACACAACCATCTGCCCACCTCTGCTAAAAGAGGTTTATAAACCCACGGCCTTTATTAAATCTAAAATATGCACACACAACAAAGTAACAGCACGAGAGCTATTATGGCAGGTTAAAAATCATATATTTGAATAAAAACCTCCTATTTGGAGCTTTAAATTTCATCAAATTAAATTAAATCCACATTTCGCCGCAATTTTGAAAAAATTAACCCCCATTTTTTACGGAAATCGTATATTAAACCATAAATACAAAAATATTTTCATTAATTTTTACTAACCTGAAAAAGGGCAACAGTGCCTCTTTATTAAAAGTATTTTTTAAGAAATACTGAGTAGTGAATATTTTTTAAGGGTTTAACAAAATTTCGTTGCAGTTTGATTTTTAATATCAATTATTTCAACTACTACCAATAAATGAATGTGCACTTTAAAATCGTGGTATTTCTGCCTTTTTAACACTCATAGTAATTTTTTTTGCAAATATTTCTGTATTTTGCGAGATCTCGTACGCCAAAAATCGCAATTTTCCATACTTAAGAAAACTGTCCGGAGAGACCTTAACCGATTGCGCCACACACTATAGGAGAATGAAGATCAAAAACACCTATATAAACAAATACTCTGTATTAAATCAAATCTAATTTCGGGCTACGTAAGAATAAAAGGGTCACGTTGAGATTTTCGTGAAATTGAGCTCATACTGAAGTTTTAACCTCATAAAGTGCTTAAAATTATAATAACTATAATTAAAAAAACGTTCAAAGTTTCAACTAACTCTAAAGGCTGGTTCGTACTTACGACAAAACGTCCTTTGGACAAGGTCCAAAGGACTTTTGTCCTTAGGACTTTGTCCAAAGGACAAAATCCAAAGGGAAAAGTCCAAAGGGAAAAGTCCAAAGGACAAAATCCAAAGGACAACGTATTCATACTTTTGTCCTTTGGACTTTTCCTTTAGATTTTGTCCTTTGGACTTTGTCTAAAGGACGAATTCTAAGTAACGTTCATACTTCGTCCAAAGGCAAAAGTCCAAAGGTCGTTTTGGCTTGTCCAAAGGACGTTTTGGCTTTTAAAAAATTGTCCTTTGGACTTTGTCCAAAGGACGTTTTGTCATAAGTAAGAACCAGCCCTAAAGAACCAGCTGCATTATAAGTAGTAAATATTATTATATGTGCAACTCATATTTATTAGTCCTCTTTTTGAAAGAATTAAATTTTGTTTGAATTAAAGTAAACTGTTTTTAAAAGTGTATTGGTGTAATTCCGTATATTCTTATTTATGTACTATATTATTATGTTAAAATAACATTTTTATTTGGAGTAAAGTTAAAGTCTTCCAGGCTGAAATTAAGGGCGTAACCGTTCTCCGCCAGGAAGAAATAAACAATAGCGAGAAAAATTAAAAAAAGTTTTTAGCAGTTATTTAACCAATTATTATTTAGTTGCATCATGTGTTTCTCTGCACGTGATATTTTATCGAAGAACGAGTGGTTACTTTACCACTCATCTATTTTCACCCTGATAGAATTTATCTTTAATAAACTTTATTATTAAATAAAAATAGAGTAATGTTAAAATAACCGTTTTTTGCAGGTGGTTCCCGCTATGCTAATCAGCAGCAATATTACACCGCTCCCATGCCTCAGCAGCACGCCGGTCACATGAACCCTGTGGCTCAGGGGGTCGGGGTGCCCGGAAGCCACAACATCCCCCCGCCTCCGTACTCTGTGCGACCAACGCCTCCGCAGTCTCCTATGACTGGGCAACAACAGTGGAAGTCAAGGTAGGCAACACTTTTTATGTTTATAATTCGGAAATTATTGGAGCCATCAGCTATGGCCCAAACAGCACTGATATTGTTAGTTTTTGTTTTGACGTTTGGCGTCTTTTTGCCCGCTTGCATACATTGAAAAAACATTGTGGTTTCAACATTCCTTAACAACGTATAGTTTCTATGTGAGTCTCACAGTCTTGCAAATGGAAAGAATTAAAGTCGTTTATTAGGCCAAATGATAATAACAATGTTTATTAGGCTAAGCAAATAAAACGAATTTAAAAAAACATATCCATTTTTAGCTTTTTAACTAAAACAACTAATACCTCGGCTTTTACCTTATAATTTTATATATGGCGTTTGATCTCTAAAATACCAATAAACGGAATAGTCTCCTCTACGTGGTTCATCTAACTTGCTGAGTGAAATATTAAATAAATTCCAATGTATAGGATTTATGATGGTTTATTATGATTTAGGATTCAGTTTCTATTGATACCAATGGATAAATCACACGTAAGAAATAAGTTGAGTAAGGTTTGGTTGAAAAGTACGTTCGGAACTGTTAAAGCACCATAACCTTTTGGTTGGAAAACTGCGCAAAAACTGCTAAACGTACTATTGCTGAACTAAACATTATACAAAACGAATAATCAGCTGCGAGCCACCTATGCTTATGCAAAGTATTTTTTACGTGGGATTCCTCCATAAAATGATTTTTAAATTTTTTATCTTTTATATTCAGTGTGATATGTAGCTCCATTTTTTGAAGTGATGAATTAGAACTATGAGTATAAAAGACTTTGGAATGTAAGTAGGCAACGTTAGCGCGCTGTATTAAAAATCGCAGAGAGCCAAGTTCGAATTTAAGAAAAGGAGAACCAGGTTCGAATCCCGGGACGGATAATTTTCTTTTGTGTCCCCAAAAACAGTTTGTCTTATCTCGCACTCAGCTACAATGGCTATGGGTTATCATAGCAAAAAATCTTTAAATAGTTATGTATAATTAGTTTGATTAAATTTTACTATTTAAGGTTATCAAACATCAAGAATTCATTTCTTGGAACTCCGCGATTCCACAGAAGGAAGATGAGTAACGGAGACTCAGATTCAGAAGACAGCTCTATTTTAGATACCTCAGAGTAAATAGATATTTACATAGATGTTAAATTGATTTTAATTTAATTTCCATTATTATTAAAATTATTAAATTATATTTTAGTAAAAACTTCCTTTTTTAGCCAAAAATAAAATAAACCTTATTTCCAGCATTTTTTAACATTTATATGCAAACCAATTAATTTAATTTAGTTTGGTGAAAAAATCCTGGTTCGGTAGTTTAACAAGCAGCAATAGTGCAGAAAGAGAAGATTGTCATTGCGTTCCAGTCCAAGGAAAATCACTAAATGCGATTAAAGCAGAGCTAATACGAGCTTTCTTAACAGTATGGGATTATTTTTTAAATTTTCTATGCGATTATTTCTCTTTGTCAGGCTTATAGGAAATTTCAACAAATTGAAAAAACAATATTGATCCTACAATAGCCTCCTGGCAATAAATATTGGCAATTATGTATGTTGTCTTCTTAATGGCAAAATTGCATCATATCAGCATTTATAAAAAATTCGCAATTTTAAAAAATGACATGAGTAAGATTTATATTCTTAAAGTGCTATAAAAATTATAAAGTATTATTTTTTATAAAACCGCTGCAGTGCTTGCTAAGAATTCTTTACTGTATTAACCCATGATTTAGATTCACGAGCTCAGTCACAGTGTAGTTGGTCACAATTCTTTTCGTGTGGAATACAAACGGGGGCGAGAGAGCGGCGGCAGTTTTTTGTCCAGAGGAGTTAGAATGCAGGTAAATATTTTTTATTAACTCTACCTATGGACCTAACCTGGCAACAAAATTTGGGGCAGCGGTCCCGCCGCAAAATCTTAATGCCATTTTGATGCTTTTTATTCATTTTTAAAAAACTTAGAGTGCTAAAATATTAACCATTTATTTAAAAAATTGTAGCACTTAATTAATTTGGAAATTTTGGTAAACTGAACAAATTAGCTACAGAAAATCTTTAAAACGAACATCAAAAGTTACAAAAATATATTAAAAAAAATTGGTAAACCGAACAAATTAGCTACAGAAAAACCTTTAAAACGAACAAAAAAAGTTACAAAAATATATAACATTGTTTCAATATTGTTGATGACTCTTCAGTTTCAAAAAAAATTGTATAAAACTTATTTTTATTTCATGAGAGGTTTGATTTCGCGGCAAAACCGCCGACCCAAATTTTTGTTATGCTAGTTTCATATTTTACCAATTAGAGCTGGTTCATACTTATGACAAAACGTCCTTTGAACAAAGTCCAAAGGATAATTTTATAAAAGCCAAAACGTTCTTTGGACAAGCCAAAACGTCCTTTGGACTTTTTCCAATGGACGAAGTATGAACGCTACTTAGAATTTGTCCTTTGGACAAAGTCCAAAGGCAAAATCCAAAGGGAAAAGTCCAAAGGACAAAAGTATGAATACGTTGTCCTTTGGATTTTGAGGACGTTTTGTCATAAGTATGAACCAGCCCTTATCTAGACACACTGAATTTACAGATAAGTTTTTTCTTGTTTATTTTTAAATAAAACATTAGCATATAGGCGACTTAACTATGGTTTATCGGGTGAGTTTCAGGCGCATATTATTAATCTTTTGGGATTCTTTCCGCTGCAAATCCGAAAAGGGTGTTTCGCGCCAGTTCTGCACTGTGTTAAACTTCACGTCTGGATAATGCCGGATTTGAAGTTTAACACAGTGCAGCACTGGCGCACATAGCCTCTGCGGATATGCAGCGGTTTTTGGATGAAAAAATCTCAAAGAATTAAACACTTGGCCTTAGGTGCCCGTTAAGGCCGTTTCACTATAGGTCTTTTAAAAATAGAAAATAGAATCTATTTGGTACAAAGTGTTTCGCTCAAAAAACTGCTATCCAAATAAAAAATTAATGATATGTGTAACAATTTTTACGGTTTTATTTCTATACCGCAAAATTGTTTTTCATGGATCTAACGAAAAATGTCAGTATCTTTGGGCTTAGTAGTTTCAAGTGATAAGACATGTCTGAAACACAGAAGAGCAATAAAAATAATAAAAAAATAAAAAAAAGCGTTGAACTAGTTTAGTTGAAATATAATCATTATGCAAATCAGGGAAGAGCGCGGAGCGCTCTCTCCCTTATATTAAATGGATTAAGTCACTGCGCGGTTAACCGTTGTTGATGGCGTCATCGTAATCAACAAAACCTTTAATAGTTTTTTAGCCAATTAAAAATCTAAACATTTTACATAACTGAAATATTACCCATATTTTGCTGATATTAAAAACCTAAAAACTCTTTTGCTAAACATACCTGAATTTCATACTAATACGCCTAATTTGCTTAACTTTTTTTTTGTTTTTTTTTTTTGGGTCCCCCAAAAATTTTTTCCTGTGGTAAATATTTGGAGCTGATTTTTTGCACGTAAATGCTAAATTGCCGCCTCACCTGAATTTTATTCTCGTATATGCTCTATTGCCCGTAGTTAAACCTCTGTTCATGTGAAAAATGACCTTTTTTTTCTAAGTTACGCATTAGGTATTTCAGTCTTTTCTGGCATTTAGTTTTTAGACTTATGTAGCTTTATACTATTCCATTTAATATAAGGCTTTTTTTCGAAACTTTGTTTCGTCTTTTGCTAGAATACATTTTATATCTGCTATTCTGCGGTTAAAACACTGATATCATACACTGATTATAACGGGACACATTTATCAGTCAAGTTGATTCCGTCTTAAATTCATATAGAATTTGACTTCCTAATTTCTAGAAATAAATAGCATTTTATTATATTTCCATTAGAATTGCTGCTATGCCATTAATATCGACAAAAGGTCAAATTTTTTAGGTAGATATCATGCTCAGCCCGCAGTCCAATATTACGGCAACCGAGCCTCCAACTTATGTTGTTCAGTTCACTCTCATATCCGGTAAATTTTAAAAATTAAATATTTTTTTGCATTTTATATGTTCCTTATATATTTTAAGATTAAATCTTTTTTGTATTTTTAGGACCAGTGAGAAGGTTCAGACGTCTTGCAGATCATCTTACAGCAATATTGCAGGTTTATTACTAATTTGTTTTTTTTAAATATTTTTACATATTTTTGAGTAAATTTTATTAAAAAAATCTTTTATTAGATTATTGTACTACTGCGAACCGTGAGTAAAATTTTTCTGCTTAAAGGCTGGTTCATACTTATGACAAAACGTCCTTTGGACAAAAGCCCTTTGGACTTTGTCCAAAGGACAAAAATCCTTTGGACAACGTGTTCATACTTTTTGTCCTTTAGACTTTTCCCTTTGGATTTTGTCCTTTGGACTTTGTCCAACGGACAAATTCTAAGTAGCATTCATACTTTGTCCAAAGGAAAAAGTCCAAAGGACGTTTTGGCTTTCCCAAAGGACGTTTTGGCTTTTCTAAAATTGTCCTTTGGACTTTGTCCAAAGGACGTTTTGTCATAAGTATAAACCAGCCTTAAGTCGTAGTCTAATAGATGTTTGTTTACGATTCACTTTTAGTTATTTTTATTTTCCTATTATCAACTAGCCTTGAAAAATGCTCTAAGAATAGAGCAGGAAAAAGGGGCGATTTTTCCCCGGGCGTATGTTTAGACAGAAAAAATGTGGACTAGTCTGAGATGGACATTATGTGGACTATAGAAAATTTGCATTTGGTTTGGGCAGCTGCTCACCAAATAAAAATTTCTACCACACGATAATGATTTGTTTATACATTGATCTAATCACACAGCACTGTTGCATTTTTTTTAGTTTGATGAAATGTCAATTTAAAAAATCATACTCACAGCAATCTTTGACAAGCGCGAAATCGCCACTTTTTCAATTAAAAGGTTATATTTGTATGTGTAAGAAACAGCTATAAATTTGAAAAAGTGGCGATTTCGCGCTTGTCAAAGATTGCTGTGAGTATAATTTTTTCAATTGACATTTCATCAAACTAAAAAAAATGCAACAGTGCTGTGTGATTAGATCAATGTATAAACAAATCATTATCGTGTGGTAGAAATTTTTATTTGGTGAGCAGCTGCCCAAACCAAATGCAAATTTTCTATAGTCCACATAATGTCCATCTCAGATTAGTCAACATTTTTTCTGTCTAAACATTACGCACCAGGGTAAAATCGCTCCTTTTTCCTGCTCTATTCTTAGAGCATTTTTCAAGGCTAGTCTACCACTTTTTTTGAATTAAATTAAAAAATAGCCTAATAAACTATACTTTTAGCTGTGCAATGACATATGTTTATAATCATTTCCGTTGCCAAATATACTTTTTTAAATAAAAAATAATAATAATAAAAAGAAGATGATATTAAATTACAAAATTTACCCACGTTTTTAATTATATTATGGGTGCAGTGCGCTCAACAAATTTCCTCGTCTTAAATATATTGCGCTGTGCGCCAATGATTCAATATAATTCTACAGTAAAAATAATAATAAAAGAAGAGATGAAATGAATTAAAAATTTACTCACGTTCTCTATGGCGGTGCGTGGTTAAATTGAGGTGCACCCCCGACCACCATGATTACCTACGCGCGTGGCGCTCCCGCCCACCGACGCTTTTTTATTTTTTATAAATAAACTAATTAATTTTGTCATAGTATGCAAGAATAAAAAAATACTTTTGTTTCGCGATTTCGCGCGGTTGAAGAGATGGGCTGGGATTCTTGCCACCAATTAAACGTCTTTTTTTTGCGTTTTTATGAGGATGTTGTTGCTGCTCTGTACAATCCTTATTGTTGCCAAAAGGCTGTTATGTTGATTTTCTCTATTTTTCAAATTTTATTTTATCAATAAATCGATAACAAGACCTAAATCAAAAAAGTCTCCTAAGAATGCGTAATTCCTTCTTCTTCTTCATGACCCAGTTTATTTTTATCAACCAATAACAATAGAGGAAATCGCTTTAAGATAGCGTGAATAATAATAATAATAAGAAGAAGAAGAAGAAGAGAGCTGAAAAAATTTACCCACTTCCTATTATTCGCGCGCCGGGGCTAAGCCCGTGGCGCTCCCGCGCCACCCATGAAATACTTGTTTTTGAAAATTTTTAAACTTGTTTTTCCTCACCTTTTATGCAATTTTGACATCTAAATTACAATAGTTTTGATAACTCCATAAATTGAAAAAACTATACATTATTTTAGAAATAACGTCAAGTTCCAGTATTCAATTATAAATTTTATACCAGACCACATGCAATCTTTCCAGCATACAAAAATGTTTGGAATAAATAAATAAAACACAAAAAGTGATTTTTTTGCAATAGTTCTAGTAGATACAAGGTTTATGTGCAGAATGTAGTTCTTTTTGATATTTATGTAATGTGGAACACAACTTTTTTCATATTGCAAACAAATTTTATTTTATTTCAGGCCACATCACATCAAACCACCAGAAAAGAGACGAGAGACCACCAGCATATGGTCCGACCGAGACGGCTGTCGGACTCTTCAGTCTCTTCGGCCTGTTCGGACACTGAGGCCTCATCCGCCGCATTGGTTCCGCATGTAAGAAGTCAGGTAAGCCTCAGCATTTTAACACCTCCCGTCTGCTTTAGCACCTTACTGACAATAAAGTATATAATATGTGTAAATTTTTACTCAAATACAACGTTGATTTTTGTTCAAAGACGACCGTTGTCGCAATTGATCAAATTAATCAAATAGATATTAGGTGTGGAAAGTGCGCGCAATTTTCAAATCACCTTAAATTTTTGTTGAAAACCGCGCGAAAACTACTGAACGTTATTAAGAAACTAAGAAACTAAATATCATACGGAAGGACCAATCAGCTGCGCGCCAATTAATGCAAATTAAACCACATTGTACGCAAGTTATTCCCAAAATGACTTTGGTCAATCGTAAAACAATTTTTGGCGTTTATCGCCGTTCTACAGTAGCAAAGAGTAGTGCTAGCACATAAGCATTTCAACCCCGTCCTAGAATCTTCAAAAGATAAGTTTGTTACATGTGAGTAAATTCGAACCCAGTAAGCCCACTCGAAAAGGCGTTCCAAAAAAAGAGTGGAGGTTCAAAATTTCCGTTTTTTTTATAAGTTACAAATAATACTACCTTTCTGCGGTTATCACAGTTGTTTCTGATAATACATCGCTATTATATGTGTCAGTTTTTTTTTTAGAAATTTTACGTAAAAATTAATTCAAAAACTATTTTTGTATCGGGTGTTAACCAGAATAGGAGAATGTGCAAAAATTGATTACTTCGTGATGGGATATAAATAATTTGCTGATGTGAATATAAGAGACAGAGCACAGTATAAAATTAAATGCTTGCTTTTTATGTTCCTATGTTAAAGTTTACAATCAAAGAAAAATGGAACAACACGTGGCTACACTCTCTCAGTCATCTTACTGGTTTTGGGAATACACAAACAATGGGGGCCCGTCCCACAAAATTCTGGGTAGGTTTTTTTTGTTTAGAATTCATCTTTCTCTAATTTGTTTTTTTTTTTTGCCTAATTTTTTTTCAATTTTTAAAATTTTTGTGTTTGTTGTTATATTGAAAAAATTAGATGTTTTGTTGTTTTTTTTTTTTAATTTGATTTGTATTTTTTGTGGGTGTTATTTTTTCGCGGGGGAGCCACAACCCTAATTTTTGTATGCTGGTGGTCCATAGAACTGTAGTAAAACCATCCAAAATTTTCAACCACTAGAAAACTTACCGCTAAACCAGTAACGTATATACTAGATTTCAGTAAACGACCCAAACTGGGAAACCATTCACAGAATATATATTTTCCACGAAATTAAGACTGAAGAACAATAATTTAATAACTTAGCTTATTCATTTTTGAATTAGTTTTTGGTGTTATAGTTTTGGTCCTTTTACCTCAGGTATATAACAGCAATATGAGAAGCGAAAATTTACAAACAATAGATATTAATACCGATTACAATGCATACTGTGAGTATACACTAAATTAAGTTTTTGTAAAATAAGTTCTTATTTAAACAGCGTTTAAAGAAACAGCAGGACAAGATGTTTAAACAGTTATCACATACACTGTAGAAGAAAATAAAAGGAAATAATAAAACAAAACCTTAAGGATTTAGTTTTTTATTTGTATTTTATGTTTTTCTCAGTTTATAAATCGCGTTTTATAAAAAATTATTGAGTTATTTTGTTAAAACGTTAGTACAAAGAATAAATTATTACGCATTTTTACCCATATTTGTTTGCAGGGTTCCACAGACTACTCAAAATACATTCCGGGTGAGGTTCCGCCGTACCGCGGCGGCAGCAGCCAGGACCGCTTTTTTAAATCTCCACTCCCAGTAAGAAGAAATACCACTGTGGTTCCACACCCCGCCGGAGGTATAACCAGTTTATTGTTTTATATCTATGTGTTGACTGAAAATCTTTGTGTTGACTTAAATTTTCTTTAAAAAATTTAATTGAAATCTCACCACGAAACGACAAATCAAAAAAAAACTAAAATATTTTTGCATTGATCCCTCGAAAACTTCATTTTTAAATAATATAACATGTTCCAAAAACTCTGAATTTCTGTTAAAACTTTTACCTTATACAAAGTGAAAAGTGATGTTCGCCGGTGTTTGAGCCCCAGAACTCGAGGCGAAATTCCGCTTTATCCGTAGCAACCAATGAAGCTTCAGAGCATTCAAAAATGGACATCCACCCTATTTTTGTAATAATTTTACGAATGAATAGTTAAAACGTAATACCAATACCAAATAGATTATTTTATCAAAATTCTTTTATAAGCTAATTTTTTTCAACCCTAATTGTAAGACTTGTTGTTTCAATTGTTTTAAATTTTCTCAAATTAAAATATTTAATTTCAGGCTCGGCAGCCACCTCCCCCAGCCAGTGTTACCAGCAACAGTTCAAGCCGCCGCCGCAGTCGCAAAGCACGCAGTCGGCGCACAACGCCGGCGCAGCACCAGCGACACCTAGTGGGGGCGGCGGGCCCATCCCCCCGCAGTCGGCCAGTCGCTCCCAACCCACCACGCCGCAACAGCAGCAGAAATATATGTCCTTGTCCGTGGTGAGCAACGGGAAAGCCGACCGCGTCTGAAACAATTAATAATCAATCGATAATCATAATCGCACCAATCAATAACCAATCGTCCGATCAGCGACAATCAATAACCCCCACATCGACAGCGGCGAGAAACTAAAAGACTGCGCATCGCTGGAATAACTCTACGCAGCAGCAGCATTACGGCTTATAAAAACTAATTCGTTACTAACTTGGCTTTGGAATAAGATGGTTTCAAGGACAAAAAAAATGTATTTTCTATAGATAAAATTAGACAGCACAGCAAAAAAAGACATTTTGGTTAGATATTATATATATTAAAATATATATTAAAATCTTTACTATATTAAAATCTTTACCAGGTTAATTTTTACTAAATAAATTTTGTTTAAATCTTAATTAACTTCGCTTCTTAAAACGTTTTTTAATAATTGGGCTCCAATCTGCGTAAATCCAATAATTGAGTTTTTTAAATAAATTGCCATAGGTTTTGTTGTGGAAATTGTTTTCTTTTTATTTACAACCTATTTTTTACATTATTCACGAAATAATAATAAAAAATGGTAATCTATGCATTTTTCCGTTAAAGCAAAATTTCAATTGTGACTGATTACACATTTTAGAAATAGCATTAAACAAAACGCTACAAATATTATTAGCTTTTATAAAAAAGATATAATATGACAAAAAGCATGAAAAGCATCTGAGCCTTAACCACGCTGTAAAAAATAGCCAATTTTTACCTTTGATTTCTCTTAATTTTAAAAAGCGTGACCACTGAAAAAAATATATTTATTGTGTGTATTTACCTTTGACCAAACTGTCATAAGTAGTGTAATAAAAAGATACTCATAATTTATTTACGTGTATGGTGTTTTATTTACGGAAACATCAAAAATCTAATTATAAGTGATATATCACAGATTAAGGTTTCATTAGCTAATGTTTTAAGACTCTTAAAAAATTTAATTTCTTACTTTACTTTTATATAATTATATTTGAATAAGCGATAATACAGTACTTCAAAAATTTATTAAAGTAATATTTAATAATAATAATAATAATAAATACATATAAAATTATGAGACTAAACTGAAAATTAAAAACAGTATCAAATTTTCGAAAAATAGAAAGTGGACTGGCAAAAAACTGTTGAAAGTTTTATTTTGAAAAAAATTCATAGGAAATTAATACAAAAAAATCGTTTTATAACCGTATGAATCCAGTGATTTAACTATTTAGCTGTTTCAATGATGGTTTAACGCATTTTACTTTAAAATACATTTAGGCCTCTCAGGGTTTTTAAACCTGAAATACAAAAAGGGTTAAAAATATTAGGAAAATGTTTTTTTTATTTACAAATCTTAATAATAAATTATTCTTGTTAATTGCATGTGTGTATCGTGTAACGCGTAATTGCATTTTGAGACCCAATGTCTCAATCAAACTGGACATGTTGCTTGCTATATGTGCAAAACAAGTTGTTGGTAGAATATATTCTTTTTGTATTGGTTATTAAAAAAACATTTTTTTTTTTATTTTTAAAAACCTAAACATGATATCCAACCAAGACAACACATTGACCAAAAAAGTGTTTAATGACCAGAAACTTTGAAAGGACTTTATGTTTATTCTTGAATTCATAAATTTGGTCTTACAAACATAGGGCGTAAAAATTGCACCATGCTCTTTGTAGTTTTTTGGTAACCAAACCAATTTTATCTTCTACATTATCTTTGATAAACATTTTCAGTATATTAAACACTTTATGACAAAATGAAATGGTAATTATTTTGTTAAGTTTGTTAAGTTATTGTAACGAACTCAGTATGATTTATGATAAAGATCGTATAGTTCTAGTACGGAAAATTTTCTCCTATGTGTGAATATGTATGTCAAAGTTAGAAATTTTCAGTAAAACAGTTGCACTTGTACCGTTTTTATATAGCTGACACATTTTTATAGTTTAGCTATAAAAGTATTCACATTTTGAAAAAAATATTTAAACATTTTTCTTTATATTTCTTTATAAAATGTAGTAACTTTTGATGAACTTGTACGATAATTTAACCCGTTCCCGTGATAACCTTTTTCCCCGTCACCCTCCCTTCGTGTTACCACGGCAAAACCTTTGTTCAGCTGTGACACTATTTTTTTTTGGCTATTGTGGCATCTGACAACTGCGCAGTGAGCGAGCAAATTGAAATAGTTAAAGCTGGTACGGTGGCTAGCGATTATGTTATGTAATTTTAAACACGCATACAGTATTATTACCACCTAAGTATGACCTAGGTAATACGTAGAGTTAACCGGGTAACGTTTACACACCATAGTGGTCAGAGGAAGATACCACCACTGTGGTACCACCAAAATATTTAGAATATTGGTGAAGGAAAGGGGAGTTGGGGCATGGAGATGTTGAGAAAAAAAAAGGAAAAGGAAGTGGGGAGGAGAGGGTAGGCAAGAATATAATAGTAGTAGGTAGCAGAAGAGAAGAATACAGTAAAGAAAAGGTAAGAGTAAAATATAATAGAGATAGAGTGTATATGTATATGTATATATATATATATATAAGTAACTGTGTTGTGGGGTGGGTATGATCTTAACATATAGACGTATAAGAAAAAAGAGTCCTAGTTATGTATAAATAGCTAGAGTTAGTCTTGATATGGGTATAGCGTAATATGATTATAAGATGAAATTACTATTATGTATGGTGTAGTGTAGAGTAGAGAAGTTAAAAATAGAAAATGGAAGATTGAAGCTTTAGACTTCTATTTAGCAGTAGCTATTAGGTATTAGGGTTTTCTGTAGCAAGAATAATACATATATATGAGTCGTCATATATTATATATCGTATATAAAAATTATATTATAAATAGCATAGCATTAAATAATAAGTATAGAATATAAGAGTAGGGTTTGAGCTTTCTTTATTAGAGTAGTTCTATTTTATATTTAATATATAGACAGTCACTGAAGCTAGTATATATATATGGTAAGAAAATAATTAGTGAGAGAAAGAGAGAGATAGCGGCGGTTATTAATACATAAGTGTAAGAATGAAAAAGAAAGGCTACTCTATACGCTGAGAGCTAGAGCTAGTAGTAGTTGTCTGAGCGGTGGGAGGAGAAGGTCGTGATGACGGAAGTATCTGCTAATAATATTATATGATAGTAGGTAGATAAATTAGGTCGGTGGTTTTTTAGTAGTATTTTGTGGTTTGCTGATTGTGTGGGGGTGTCTCTGGTTTCGAGAATATTGCTCTGTTTTATAGAGTGTGCATTTATACGAGACTTGTGCAATTTTTGTCGGTGTTTTTTTGATTTTTTTTGTGTATGAATTTTTATCGGAGTGTCTAAATGGATTGTTTCTTCAGAGGGGGGGTTTTTTTCTTTATATTATATTTTGTTTTTTTTTTTTTTGGTACCACCACCACCACCATCTTTCACGTTATGTTACGATTTACGTTACGATGAAGGCGATCACAGGAAGGGGTTAAGATATGCAATTCTCTAAAAATCTGTATTTTTAATAATTATAAAACAAATTTTTATTTTGTTTGTAAAAAACATAAAAACTCTACATTTAAACTGAAAACATCCAGAACACTTTAGACCATGCCGTTTTATAAAATATTTTATTCCGAAGTGTAGTAAAAATAAACCATCTCTGCGCAAAGACTATAACAGACCATCTTTCTTTCAAAACAGTTAGTCAAACAACCAATCGTATATTAGAGGAGCTCTTCTGCTAATCAAATTCGATCGCCGGAACGAACTACTAAAAATACAGTTTAAATGTTACCCTGATCCTGCTAAAATTATAAAAAAGCCCTAATGTCAAATTTTAAGCAGATAGATTTTGTATTTGAAGAAGTAATCCGTTCTGGAGCTCTGATCGATATAGAAATTTATAATTCATAAAATACACTTTTTAAATAAGTCCTGAGGTTTATGTTTTTTTTAAATTTACGAATATTTGACGACTTTAAGATAATTTACTGCCCACAAAAAACAGCCTAATAAAACTAAAAATTTTTCAAAATTTCTAAAATTCTAAAACTTCAAAAAACTAAAATTTCAAAAAAAAATTAAAATAAAATTTTTAACCAAATTGTATGTGGTTTTGTTTTTCTTCGTACTGCTCAAAAATCAGTAAAATAGTTACTTTTAAGCAACAAATTGTTTTAAAAAATATTGAATAAATCTTTTTTTATTTAAAATCGAGCAAATGTTGGATCTTTCAATCTTAAACTAAGATAATAGGCAAAAATGAATTAAAAGAGACATGTTTTACTTTATTAATGAATTAAGAAGTAAAACATTAAATTAAATATCAAGTCAGATGCAGTTAAAACATAAATTTCAAAAAAACTTGTATCACGCCAATGAATGTATGTATCTATCTATCATTTTCACTAACGAAAACATTTGCAAACGCTGATTTTTTGAATTTCGGATATTTGACAAATAATAAAACTAAGTTTCGTTCTCCAGATGACCGGGTAAACCTGCAAATAAAAAAACGTTTTAAATGGATTTATTTTT